>VYZP01073330.1:0-28730 GCA_013400635.1 Hypocryptadius cinnamomeus | reverse complement strand
TTGGACTGGATGGTCTTGAAGGTCTCTTCCAACCCAGTGATTCTGTGATTCTGTGAATTCTGTGATTCTGTGATAAAGAGAGCACCAAAGCAGAGCCAGGCTGGATCCCACTCCACATGGGGATGTGACATTTTTCCTGCTGTGGCACAGGGAATGAAGTGGATGGAGCCAGAGGAATAACTGCAGAGGGGTGACAAACACCTGGAAGATGATCCCCAGAGGGTCTGTGAGGTGGCAGGAGACCCTGGAGAGATCCAGAGTGGCAGAGCCAGCAAAGCCTTTGGAAAAGGAGAATGTTCCTTCTCACCCTGCTCCTGACACAGCCCTGGCTCCCTGGCTGGAGCAGAAGGCAGGAGACTCCTGCCAGCCCCTGTCCCTTTTATACAGGTGCCAAACCAAGCCTGTCTTCCTTTTTTTGTGCCTTGCTTATGTCAGGAGGGCTGAAAATGCTGTAAAGCATGGAGGAATGTGCCAACAGAGCTGCTGCCAAGCAGAGCTTCTGCAGCCCTGGCACTTCTGCTGAGCACAGGGTTGTATTTGCAGGGGATTTGGGGGGAGATAAGAGGTTTTCCCTTATCAGTGGCCAGGTTTTTTGCAGGACAGCCTGGCTGGCTCATGTCCATGCCTCCTGCCTGGGGAGGGCAGCTGCCCAAGCAGCCAGTTTGGGTATTTCTGCAGGGTTTCCTCCTGCCTTGATTTAATTTCTGAGCATCTTTCACTGTGTTCTTACAGTGATTTGAGTTTCATCATCCTGGCTTTGCCCTGGTAGGGATTTGGGGAAAGCCATGAGCTGGTGTGATTGTCCTTTCTCCCTCTTGTTAGAACTGCTTGGAAAGATCTGGGTGTCTTGTGGGATGCTCATGGAGCAACTCATCATTGCAATCCCTGAACTTACTGCATCCCTGATTTTCCCACACTTCTGCAAAATTCCCAGTGCCATCAAGCTGCACCTGCAGGATTGCAAGGGAGACTCTTTTTTTCTGGTTTTTGACAGCTCAGGCTGCTTTGAAAGCCCTGTACTCTGGGAAGTCCCCACTGCTCATCAGGATTAAGAGCACAGTCTCATAGAGGTGACAAAAAAATTTGAACCATGGATGTTGGAATATTGTTCTTTATTATTATTCATGTTCCACTAAGTGGCATCATATCCCTTGTTTCTATTCCCTCATCTTAATTCTGTATCCAAATATTGAGAATTTTCTTTATCAAGCAGACAGAAAATAATAAGGGAGGAAAAATCTTTGCCAGTTGAAGGGAAATGTGTTTTTCGAGGAATTTTTTCCCAGTTTCTGGCTGAAAAAAGGAGAAGCAGTTGCTTTGGAAAAAAAAAACAAAAAAAACCCATTTAATTTAAACTCCCCTTCTGGCTCGCTCCCTTTGCCTGGGGTTTGGAATGCACAGGCTCCTGATCCTTCAGGTTCCCCCAGTACAGGGCTGACTCTGTTCTGGGTTCAGCAGCCACTCTGTCATTCAGGTCCCTGCACTGAGACCTTTCTAATTTGCAGAAAATGTTTTCAAAATGAAATTTTCACAGCGAGTGGGTTTTGGCAGCGGGAGGCTGCCAAAGGGAGATCCTGGGCCTTTGGGGAGAGGGAATGAGATTCCACAGCTCCAAGATGTTTCCAGTTATGTGTGGCCAATGATGGGCCTGGTTTGAAATGAGTGACCCTGTGCTGGTCTCTGCTCAGTCCAAAGAGCCAAGGAAACACTGCAGAGGTTCTGACAGGCATCACCCCCATGGCTCATGTGGTTCTGGAGCAAAGGAAGAGAGGAAAAGAAAAGAGGAAATACCTTCAAATTGCACCAGGGGAGGGTAAGGTTGGATATTAGGGATAATTTCCTCATGGAAAGGGGTGTCCAGACCTGGCACAGCTGCCCAGGGCAGTGGTGGTGATGCCACCACTCCTGTTAAGGAGCTGGAACAGAGGCTAGAGGGAGTTAAGAGGAATAAAGAGGATATTTATTGATATTTATTTATTTCCCTTCAAAGGCTACACCCTGGCAGTACCAGAGCCACAGTCATGGCTGGGTCCAGATGGCTCCAAGGTGGAAGCAAAAGAGGGCTTGGTCATGAGATCTCACATTTTATGAGTTTTAGTCCATTTGCATATGGGAGTTAACTCTCCAATTAATAACTTCAAATTATGAAGTTTCATCCTCTTTGCTTGCCTGCCCTCCTCTTCTCATGTTGTTTGTGCTTTGGGCCTGAAGTTTGAAGAACTTGTCCTTGAGTCTCCAGCAGGAACAGAATTGTTTTGTCTTCATCCCTCTGTGAAAAGATCCTAGTGACACTTAATATAAAGCTAAAGCTGCACACCAAAACAGAAAAACTTAAACTCCAAGGTATCAGTGGGGTCCCCATCCCTGGAGGGATTTAAAAGCCATGTGGATGTGGCACTTGGGGACATGGGGCAGTGGTGGCCTTGGCAGTGCTGGGAGAATGGTTGGACTCAATGATTTTAGAGGGTTTTTCCAGCTGAAACAACTCTGTGATTCCATGATTTGGCTTATCCATGCTCACCAAAGAACCAAGTGAGGATGAACTCTGATACACAGGAAATTGTCTCTGTCCTTGCTGAGCAGCTCTTTTACCAGATGAGTGAAAGAGATTTAGATTAGAAATTAGGAAGAAATTGCTCCCTCAGAGGGTATGGAGGCCCTGGCACAGGGTGCCCAGAGAAGCTGTGGCTGCCCCTGGATCCCTGGAAGTGTCCCAGGTCAGGCTGGACAGGGCTTGGAGCAACCTGGGCTAGTGGAAGGTGTGGAAGGGGATGGAATGGGATGATCATTAAGGTTCCTTCCAACCCAAACCACTCCATGATTCCATGGTGTTTGAAGGGTGAATTAAAGCTTTTGCAATAGAAATTGAAGGAAAAACCCACCCCAGACTGACCAAGGGCTTCACTAAAAAGTGATGAGGCAGCACGGGCTGGGCAGCTCTACTGACCACCCAAGACAGGCAAAGGGGGTTTGCAGGAAAAGGTGAATTTTCAAGGAGGGTTTAAAACAGAGGGAGAAGGTGCTGCTGTGGTTGTATCTGGGGGCTTTCCTCATCATGAAGACAGACAGGAAAGCAGCACAAAATTCCTTCCTTGGAGATCCAGCAACTCGCAGAGCATGAAGCAGGAGCCTGGAGATGGATGTGGGACCTGAGGTGAGACAGGAGGGGACAGAGAGGCTTTAGAGAACTGAGTCCAGCTCCTTCTTCCCTCCTCTCACAGGGGGAAGCACTGCAGAGGGTCAGGACACACAAACCTTGACCTGACCACTGAAAAGCCCCTTGCAGGGAGGTGTTTTGCAGGTGCAATGGAGGCAAATTTGCATCAGAGGAGAGGCTGTGGCAGCGACCCCGAGCAGAAAAAGAGCCCTGATGAGCTGCTGGGAGGGCAGAGCCTTGACATTCCAGGGGCAAGGATGAAGGCTCCAGGGATGGAAGAAAACCTGCCCACACCAGCTGAGGCTGCTGTGGATTTGATCCTTGTTATCCACAGAAAAGAGAATTTCTCCTTTCAGGTAGAGCTGTAGGTGGGTGTTTGAAGATCAGGGTGGGATAAACAGAGCTGTGCTGAGCCCACCTTGGTTCCAGGACATGGAACAAGATAAAAATGCCTTGTTGGATTGGACATCACCATCACTGAGACAGGGCTTTGCTCATCCTGCAGAGCAAGAGGAATTTCAGGCAGACAAACTCTGCAGAGCCACGAGAAACTTGGGATTCCAGTTTGTGACCAGCTGTGGGCTCCCAAGCCAGGCTGTGGATCGTGGTCCTACAGCTCCCACATGAACAGTAATTTTCATTGCAATATTTTCTTTTACTTTTGTATCCTTCCAGACTCAGAGAATCTCTTGGCTTAAAAGCTGGGAGCTGCTTTTTGGTGTTTTTTATATAAAGAGCTCAGCAGGAATCCAGAATTTAAGAGACAAGAGAGAATTGCTCACCCTTCAGATATTGGCAGCAAGCCACTCTTCCAGTGTATTTCCCTGGAAAGAGGGGAGGAATACATGGAAATAAATCAAACTCAGTGTTTTAAAACCCTCCAGATAAGCACCTTCACACCTAAAGTAGCTGTGGGATGGCTTTTCGAGCCAGCAGCTTTCCTCACCTGGCAGATCCAAGCAGGGAAATCCAGAGCTGGAAAGCCAGCACTGGGCTATGCTTGAATGACTGATTCTGTGAAAATATTCTGTGAAAATGTTCTGTGAAAATGTGCAATTTTATGGGTCAGGGTCACCTTGTTGTGCTGTTTGTACCACACCTGCTGGGCTGGGGTCAGTGTCTGAGGGATGCTGCTCATGTCTGTGCTTCCAGAAATCCCAGCTGGAGAAGGAATTGTGTCCTGGGGCTGCATTTGAAAGCAGGAAATGTAAAAAATAAGCAAAAACCAACCAAACAAAGAAAGAGATGAGTAAGTGATGCTCCACAATGTGTTAATTTGGAGGTCTATGTAACACTGTATTTTGAAGGGGTTTTTTTATGGTGTTCATAAAAAAAAAAAAAATTGAAAGCTGGGATTTCTGCTTTCCCACCTGAGGCTATAAGGTCATACTGGATCATGGATTCATGAAATGGTTTGGGTTGGAAGGAACCTTAAAGACTTCTAATTCCAGCTCCTGCCATGGGAAGGGACACCTTCCACCATCCCAGGCTGCCTCAATCCCCAGTGTCCAATCTGGTCTTGGACACTTCCAGGGATCCAGGGGCAGCCACAGCTTCTCTGGGCACCCTGTGCCAGGGCTCACCACCTTCCCAGCCAGGAATTCCTTCCCAAGATCCCACCCAAATCTCCCTTTTTCCAGTGGAAGCCATTCCCTCTGTCCTGTCCCTCCAGGCCTTGTCCCCAGTCCCTGTCCAGCTCTCCTGGAGCTCTTTTAGGCCCTGGAAGGCCACAGCAAGATCTCCCCAGAAACAAATCACAGAGATTTGGCCACTCCAACCAAACGTAGGTTGTGGTGGGTTCAGCTCACCCCTCTTTACCAGGAGCTGCTGTGGAGCCAAGGAACTTAAATAACAACAGAAGAAATAACACATCAGACACCTCTGTCACCAGCTTGCCTCATCTTATGCATCACTGTCTTTGATGACCTTTCTCAAGAGCTTTCTCTTAATGAACAGTTATTTTTTGCTTGTGACGCTTCCCTTCAGTCATCGTTTCCTTTGTTTGTCTGTGCTTTGTTTTGCCATTTCTTTCAGGTGAATTCTTGAACCAGAAATGAATCAACTTCTTTTTTTTATTTTTTTTTTTTGTTTTTTGATCAAAAGCATGAAATGTCCTGCGGAGACTGGGCACATTCTGCTTTCTGAACTCAGTGCTGGCACCACACCATGAGGAGGATGTGTTTGACGAGCTCCTAATGACACTGCAAAGAGCTGTCCCCTGCTCCTGGCTCCAGTGTGACACTGGAGCCTTTGAAGCCTGGACAAGTATTTAATTGACATCACTGAGCTGGCCTGGTGTCACCGTGCTGGAGCTGTCAGAACAAAGTGAAGGAACAATGGAAGTGACCTTTTTGTTTAGAGGATGTTGGAGTAGTGGGAAGAACAGCCAAGAATTAGAGAAAATGGGATTCCTGAGGCTTTTCCATGATTTTCTACCCTGTGGCATGACGTATGGGAGGGACATTAAAGATCATCTTGAGGGCAGGGACACTTTCCACTACCCCAGGTTGCTCCAAGCCCTGTCCAACCTGGCTTTGGACATTTCCAGGAATGTGGCAGCCACAGCTTCTCTGGGAAACCTCTGCCAGGACCTCCCCACCCTCACAGGGAGGAATTCCTTCCTAATTTCTAATCTAAACAGCTAATATCTAATTTAATTTAAAGCCATTAGAGTCTTTATATGCTGTATCCCAGAAGAAATGAGATGTGCTGGATGTCCAGTAAGGCTCTTAGCGCTGGGAAAATTTCCAAATACAACTTTTGGGGTGAAATAATTGTTGACCAAATCTTCAGTTCCTTGAGGTCTGTTTGCCAAAGGCAGAGAGAGTCCACGGGATCCACGTGGATCCCACATCAGGCTCCCAGACCTGGAACTAAGATGTGACCACCACCAGCAGAAGAGGCCACCAGGAGTGTGATGACTGATATAAGGGTCTCTTCAAGCTAGGTCTTATAAGCTCTTGGAGATTTATATCACACCCAAGATAGCACAGCCACCTCAGATGGCATAAAATCAGCAGGATGGCTTCTGTGGCAGTGTTGGAAACAGAAAGGTTTTAATAAAAGGCAAAATAACAAAGCTCTTTACAGAGGAAAACCGAGCCAGGTGCAAGAGGTTCTTACTCCTGGTAAAACACCTCACAAAAGCGATTAGTTTATTTGTTCTCTTCTTTTTCTAGTAAATTTCTTAGGCAGGACTTCTTGGCTTCTGTCCAGTTGGCTATTTTTAAGTTTGAGGTGAAGTCCCCAAAGTCCTATGAGGTGTCTTTTCACCTAATTGAGGAGAGAAACTGCTAGGCTTTTTTCCTTTTTTAGGAGAACAAAAGATAGTTTTGTCACTCCATCAACAAGAAGCACATTCCTACAGATGACAAAGGTCCCTCCCAGCTTGCACTGGCCATGTCACCGTGTGGTGTCTGCTGGTTTTGTGCTGGTTCCTGTCTCCTTTTCATCCCCCCTGACTCAGAGCAGCCAGGACAGGCTGCTAGCACAGAAATGTGCTGCTGTTTATTTTCACCCATCCCTGCTTCATGAGGATGGAGATTGTGGGAAGAGCAAATGATCTGTCCTTGCAGATTGGAAGGGAGGGAAGAAGTAAACAGGATTTTAAGGCAAGATCGGGCTTGAAAACCAGCAAGCCTGGATTTTAAAGCATGACTGGGCTCAGAGGTGACTTCATAAAGAAAATGGGTGGTTTTCATCCCTGGCACAACCAGGAGAAGAGAAAGCCAGGCAGGAGAAAGCTCTGAGAGAAGTAGCCAGGCCTTCTGCAAGGGTAAAGAGAAAGATCCTCTTCCACAGGAGCCTGGCCATCAGCACAGCAGGCACTGGCTCTGCTTGGACTGTGATCATGGAATCACCATGGAATCATGGAATGGTTTGGGTTGGAAGGGACCTGAAAGCTGCCATGGCCAGGGACACCTTCCACTGTCTCAGGCTGCTCCAAGCCCTGTCCAGCCTGGCCTTGGGTGCTTCCAGGGATCCAGGGGCAGCCACAGCTTCTCTGGGAATTCCATTCCAGGGCCTCACCACCCTCACAGGGGAGAATTCCTTCACAAAATCCCATCCATCCCTATCCTCTGGCAGTGGGAAACCATTCCCTTGTCCTGTCATTCCATCCCCTGTCCAAAGAATTTCTTCCTAATATCTAAATTTGATCATGCAGGGTTTGTGGGCACCCATGGATTCTGTTTTCCAAGGGTTTTTCCCCCTTTAGAAGGGCTGGGTGAGTCCTGGATGCTCCAAAGGAAAGGTCTGATCCCAGCTGGCATCAGCTGTGGATCCAATGTTCTCAGCCCAGGACTATTTTATTGGATTGATTATCCTTGCTGGTGTAACCAGCAGCTCTGTAATCATAACTCTTATTCTTCATGGGTCCCCACAGACCCATTAAACCCCATTGTAATCTCTAGGATCCCTGGAGGATAAGAAAATTAATAGCAGTGCCTGTGCATCACAGTTACCACCAGGCAAAACTCAGACATTCCTTTTTACTGGAAAGTTCAGTTCTCTGGAAAACAGTGATTCAGAATTACCAAATCTTAAGAAAACAGGAATACTGAAATAAAACACCAGAACTCTTTTTCTCAGCTATTTCAAAACCTGCACCTTGAGCTGCTCTAAGGGAGACCAGACTATTTTTCTTTTAATTTACTCTTAGTGTTGTGTTAAAAAAACCCACCACAACCAGCTGCTGCTCTAATTAACATGGAGTGAAACAGCTTCTTTAACCATCTAATTCAAAATGTCAAACAACTCCCAGCAGTGAGACACACCTCAAACAGGCAGATAAGATGTTTCATTAGAGCAGGAGCTGCTTGCAATATTGTGGAAAATTGATAGCAGGCGAAAAGAAAAGCAGAAAAATGAGGAGCTGGAGTGGGAGGCAGGCAGGAGAAATCCTAGGTGAAGTTGGCACCCAGCTGTTGTCCCAGGCAGATTGTTAGGTGCATTTTTTTTTTTTCTCTTTTTATTATATTTTTTTTTCCCGGAAAATTGATTGATTTCCAAGAGAAATTTTCAGTCTTGCCAAAACTTCATTTTTTCTGAGAAACTGCAGTCATGATAAATCTGCAGCATCCACAGAACCTGTGCTAGGAGGTTCATGCACACACCCAGGAGATCAGACAATCCATTTTCTGCCAAAGAAACAGCCCAGGAGCGACTGAGTCCCTTCTTCAGCAGGTTGGAGTTACAGGTTGGTCTTTAAGGTCCCTTCTAAGCCAAACCATTCCATGGTTTTGTGATTAATCCATGTTTAATCACCGGCTTGTAGGAGCTGCAGCTCCTCCTGTGGAGCAGGAGCTTTGAAAATATTCAGAGGACAACCTCTGCTATGAAAAAATCTCAGCTTAAGTTCATATAATCATAGTCAGGGATGAAAACAAGAATAATTAATGTGGGAAAATGGAAGAAATAGGAATAAATTCCTGACTGTGAGGGTGGTGAGGCACAGGGTGCCCAGAGAAGCTGTGGCTGCCCCTGTGGATCCCTGGAAGTGTCCAAGGCCAAGAAGGACAGGGCTTGGAGCAGCCTGGGACAGTGGACGGTGTCCCTGCAATGGCAGGGGTGGAATGAGATGATCTTTAATGTCCCTTCCCACCCAACCCATTCCAGAATTCTGTAAATGTGTAAAGCAGCATTACTCCCCATGGAAAGGAAAATGAGTGGAGGGTTCAAGGCACTCCTGAATTTGGCCCAGCACTGCATCTCCAAGTCTTGCAGGCAGCACCTGAGGTGAGAACCAGGACCTCAACCTTATAATGACACAGCTGTGGAAAATGCCAGAGAAATATGGAATTATAGATTTGTTTAGGCTGGACAAACCCTCTGAGATCATCCACCCCAACCATTCCCCCAGCACTGCCAAGGCCACCACAGCCCCATGTCCCCAGCTGCCACATCCACATGGCTTTTAAACTCCTCCAGGGATGTTTTGCTAAGCTGGACTTGAATTTCTGCTCTGCTTTTGACTCTTGGTGTCCAGTGAGGTCTCCAGATGTGGCTGTGGGTTGGGTTGGGAGAGTGAGTGTGGACTTCTGGTAGGGGTCAGAAGCTCTCCCACAGCCTGACCCCCTTTCTACCATTTTCTTTTTCCCTGGAGGCTTTCTGACAGAGAATTTTTAGAGGGATTCCTCCTCTACTCCAGCCTGTTTGTAGCTGCCTGTGCAGGGCAGCAAGGGTCAGAGAGGGGTTGGCACCACAGATGGGGTGAAAAAAAAAGGCAGGAGGAATCTGCACAGAGGTGTTTGACTTGGCTGTAGGTTGTGGAAGAAGATGGGCAGGCAGCTGGACAGCTCTCCCTGTGGGAGGGGAAGAGTTTTCCTCCCTCCTTCCCTCAGGTGGTGTTTTTAATGTTCCCCAGGTCTGACACGGACAGGTTTAATGGGATCACAGATCATCCTGAGCTGGATGGGTGCTGTATTTGCCAGGCCCCCAGATGAAGGAAGGAATGATGAATCTGACTCCACGTTCTCAGAAGGTTAATTTTGTATTTTATGATACTATATTATATTAAAGATTACTACACTATAGTAAACTATACTAAAGAATACAGAAAGGATACTTATAGAAGGCTAAAAAGATAATAATGAAAACTGGTGACTCTCTCCAGAGTCCTGACACAGCTTGGCCCTGATTGGCCAAAGAGTGAAAACAACTCACAGCAGAATCCAATGGAACAATCACCTGTGGGTGAACAATCTCCAAACACATTCCACATGAGCACAACACAGGAGAAGCAAATGAGATAAGAATTATTTTCCTTTTCTCTGAGGCCTCTCAGCTTCCCAGGAGAAAAATGCTGGGTGAAGGGATTTTCCAGAGAATGTGAATGCCACAATCCTGAGCTGGAAGGGACCCACCAGGATCATTGATCCAGCTCCTGGTTCTGCACAGACACCCCAACAATCCCAGCCTGGGCGTCCCTGGGAGCGTTGTCCAAACTCTCCTGGAGCTCTGGCAGATTTGGGGCTGTGCCCATTCCCTGGGGAGCCTGGGCAGTGCCAGCACCCTCTGCATGAGGAACCTTTCCCTGATATGCAACCTAAACCTCTCCTGGGACAGCTCCAGCCCTTCCCTGGGTGCTGTCCCTGTCACAGAGCAGAGATCAGAGTTTGTGTGGGATCACCCTGGGTGGGCTCTGTGTCCCTCTGCTGAGCCAGCAGTGGTCACAAGCCACCCTGAAGTCCCCCCCAGTCCATCTCCATCCTCACCTCTGCTCCCTGCTGTGCCATGGGACACTCAGGGACACGGGGACAGCAGGGAGCACGCTGCACATAAAGAGAGGGCAGTGGTGCAGCTGCTCCGAGTGGAACCGAGTCTCCTCACATTGTCTGAGTAACAAACAGAGGAAATCTCTGTAATCTCTCTTCCCTGCCACTCCTAGGGAGCTATCTCGTGGCCTTTCCTGTGGAGTCCTCTGCTCTGCTTCTGCCTGTGGGAACTGCTCCCCAAATGGATTATTCAAGCTTGGAGCAGTTCTTTTCAGGTTTTGTTTTTGTCTTTTTTTCCACAGAGTTCCCCTTTTGCACATCTGCCTTTCCTGGCAGGAGGAAAAGAAACAGAGGGATCTCCAGTCTCTGTCTGAGTTGGGATGCTCTGGCAGCTCCTCTCCTGTCAAAGCTCACTTCTTGATGCTCTGATCATTGCTGACCCTTCTGAGCCAGAAGTTTCCCCCTCATTCCCCTTTTCTCCAGGCTGAGCCCCTTTCCAGCCTCCTCAGCTGCTCCTGGAGCTCCAGCCCCTTCCCCAGCTCTGTTCCTAAAAGCACCTCAGGTGATGGCACTGCCACTGAGCTTTGGAGGGCAGCTGAGGATCCTCACTCCTCTCAATGCAAGCTCCTAATTAAATCCCTGCTAATTACATCCCTGTCTATATTCTTCCCTTGAGCAGATTCCCATCCTGCTGTGTCTGTGCTCCCTCCTGCTCCCTGGTGAGCAAACCCTCATCCCAGCTGGCACAGAACTGCTTCTCTGTATGGTTTTGGGTGGAAAAAAAGGTCTTTTTTGGGGGGGAAAAAAGAGTCTTTTGGGGGGAAAAAAAGGATGGGGGAAAAGGTCTTTCTAAGCTTTGGAGGTTTAGGATGACCCCTGGCCATCCATGCTGGATGTCTCACAGCCTTTCCCAGACAGTGAACTTCTCTCCCAGCAGCACGTACCTGGATGTCAAACACCCTGGAAGAGAGGCAGGACTTGTTTCAGCTCCCCCAAGTCCCCCAGTTTGGCTGAAAACTTTGATTTTTCCATTCCCTCTCACCCTTGCACCACTCCAGCACCTCTTTCCTCCAGGCATGACAGTCTGGGTTCAGCCTCTCAGCAAAATAAATCTCATCAGAACCAGCCAGGATGTGCCAGTTGTGGTCTCAAGGTGTCATCAAAGCTTCCTGACCAGCTCTGGAGCATCCCACGTGCCAGGATGACAATTTTTGCCTCAGTTTCTCAAAGATAAATATCTGTCTGTATTTTCTCCCTTTCCACCATTCCCAAACTGTAATTTTCCCTCTTTTAATCCAAGTTTTTGTTTGATAACCTCAGCACAAGCTGTCATAACTTATTAAGTTCCACCCTTTTTAGCTCTCAGGCTTTTTGTCTTTTATGATAATTCCCAATTCTTCCCTCTGTAGAGCCTTTATCTCTCTACCCACAGCAACCATCAGCTTCCTGCTCTTCCTTCAGTCCTAACAATTAGTGAAAATATATATATTTTTAAGAAAGGTGCCCAAAGTCTCACATTTCAACTCCATCAGGAACTTTATTCCCATCCATTGCTTCCTCTCCCATCAAAATCTGGCGCTGTCCACTCCTTGGTGCTCCCTCATCTTCACAGATTCCAAACAAATCCCCTTTTGTTGGGATAAATAAGGTGCCAGGCATGATGCCAGCAGATAGATTAGCAAGGCTGTCAGACAGGAGGCCTCTCAAAATTCACTTTTCTAGGAAAACTCTGGTTTGTCGCAGCAAATCAGGGATGGAGGCATGGGAGAAAAGGCACAGAGGCAGCTCCTGCTGTCAGGAGCAATTGTCCTGAGCTGCAATTGATTTCCTACCAGGACAACTGGGGTTCCTCCCACCTGATTTTTGATGTTTGAATCCCTCGTGCTCAGGAGGAGGAGCAGGCCCAGGTCTGTCCCTCGCTGATTTTTATTGATGTGGTGCCACAGCTTTGTCTGTTCCCTGCAGGGTAAACAAAAAAAGCTTTAGCTGCTGGAAGAACTGCTCCAAGCTGAGCTCTGGGTGGTTCCTTGGCATGGGAACATTTTAGACGTGCCTTAATAATGGGGAAAAAACTCCATCCCCAAACTGTGTGTTGGCAGGACATGGAGTGGGAGATGGGCAGCACAGGAGTGAAGTTCGGATGAACCCACAGGGCTGAATCCCACAGGAGCCCCTCTGCTCTGGAACCAGGCTGGGAGAGCTGGGGGTGCTCACCTGGTGAAGGGAAAAATCCAGGGAGAGCTCAGAGCCCCTTGCAGGGCCTGAAGGGGCTCCAGGAGAGCTGGAGAGGGACTGGGGACAAGGGATGGAGGGACAGGACACAGGGAATGGCTCCCACTGCCAGAGGGCAGGGATGGATGGGAGATTGGGAAGGAATTCTAAATAGGAATTCTAAATAGAACTCTGTCTTGTTTTCCTTTCTTTGCTTCTAAATAACATGATAAAATCATGGAATGGTTTGGGTTGGAAGGGACCTTAAAGATCATCCTGTTCCATCCCCTGCCATGGCAGGGACACCTCCCACTGTCCCAGGGTGCTCCAAGCCCCATCCAGCCTGGTCTTGGACACTTCCAGGGATCCAGGGGCAGCCACAGCTGCTCTGGGCACCCTGTGCCAGGGCCTCCCCACCTTCACAGGAAACAATTCCTTCCCAATATCTCACCTAAATCTCTCTTCTTTTATTTACACCTGAGTGCTACAAAGCCAAATGGTGCTCCTGTCTTTCTAGACCAACTCCAGACTTACACTAAGACTACCCTAAATGATAAATTTTCCCATAAAGCACCCAAGAAAGAGAAGAAAATATAAAATGTGCATGTGTCAGGAACAAGTAAAATATTCAGTGGGGAATTAACCCATTTATAGGGTAAGAAACCCCTTCTTATAGGTGAGATGAGAGGCAGGAAAGACTTGCTGAATTTTTCAGAGCACTGAATTTTCTTTAATTGGCATTTTCTTCATGTGGACCTGTTGCTGACAGTCCCCAGGACAGAAGAACTTTGCTCCATCTCTGGTTTTTTTTGTACTATAAAATCTTTCAGGCAGAGGCTGAGGTTTATTTTGTCACCCCAGGTGGAAACAATGGAGACACGACCATGAATTTATATTTTCTATTTCCTTGGATACTTACCTTCCGGAACTGGGCATTAATGAAGCCCACTCCCAGGCAGAATTGTCTCACCAGCCTCATTTGTGTGCTGAGAGATAAGGGAATGGATTTGGCTGGCTGTCAGTTTATTAACAGGCCACTGATGAATTGGTGCCACTCTCTGCAGGGTGTTCTCACCCTCCTGGGCACCTGCTGAACTCTGGGGGTGGAGGACAGACAGTTCTGTGACATCTCTGATGCAGAGCTGGGGCCCCTGGGGTGTGTGCCCCCCTCCAAAGCTGAGCACTGCTGCTACTCCCAGATACCCCCCCAAGCAATGGATCTCTCTAAATTAAAATAAGAAAATCCAGGGCAGGGTGCTCCCATGGCCTCCATGTTGTGCATATCCCCAAATTTTAATTATTCAGACTGAACACTTGCAAGAAAATCAGACTTTTAATTTTTTTTTCTCTGAACAAATCATAAAAAATTCCCAGGGTTTGGCAGTGCAAGGCTGCTGTCAGCAGGAGGTGCAGGGCAGAGGTGGCTTTGGGGAAAATCCCTTTCTGCTGCATGTTTTGGGGTCTGAAAACTGTTTTCTGAGCAGGGGTGCATCTGCCGAGTGAAGAGAAAACACGTGGCAGGGGAAGGAAATGTGAGCACATTCTCTGGATGTGCAGAGAATCATCTGAGCTCAGGTGTGAAAATAAGCAAATAATCATTTGTGGGTTTTTACCCAACTTTAATTCTTCAATTTTTTTCCACTCTTGTCTTGTTCTCCTTTCTTTGCTTCTAGTCTAGAAGGAAAGAACCAGAAAAAAAACCCATATAATAATCATGAGACATTTTGGATTTTGGCAACATTCAGTTGCTCAGAGAGGTTGTGGACTCCTCTTTAAGCTCATTCCAACCCAAACCATTCCATGATTCTGTGACTTCCATAACATCTGTAGAGTGCTCCAACTATTCATGAGAAGTTCCAGTGGCAACCTGAGAAGGTTCCTGAGAAGGTTTTACAAAGAGAATGGGACAAATTTCTTCAATTTTGGTGTTCCACAGAGAATCTCATGATGCTGTACAGAAGATTGGCCTCAGGGATCTCAGAAAAGCCCCTGAAACACAAACTCATGGCCTAAATGTGTTTATTTCCACACCATCAACCCAGAAGAACATCAGGTAAGCCATGCTGGGATGGTGAGGAATGCTGCCTGGGAAGCAGGGGCTGGAAGGATTAGGGGACTGGCCTGTTGAGTCCTGGTTCCCAGTTGGATGCTGTGACCAAAAAAGCTCTCAGGGCTCTTTGTGTGTGCTGTGGGGCAGCTCAGGTAGGAAGGTGACCTCAGGTAACTCAACCTTGCTTCAAGAAATGGAGACTGAAAATAAAATTTTTGGATACATCATCTTTTTTTTTTGAAAAAGAAAAAAAGGTTCCTCCTGATTTATCACAGAAATGGCCTCCAAAGCCCTTTTTTTCACTCTGCACAGATCCAGCCCAGATCTCCCTGGAGCTGTGAGTTGTGTTGTATTAACTGGGAAGTACAAATGCCAAGGAAATGCAGGGTCCATAGTTTCATTGTTGATGCAACATTCACGTTGTGTTGCTAAAACAGGACTTTGAAGGAGCCCCAAGGGGACTGAGACAACCAAACCCTTAGGATTTCACCTCGGGGTGAGTGTGGGCCTCATTCTCACGGGAAATAGGTGGCTCCTCTTTAATCTGTTTTGCCCTCAAAGCCAGAGAAAACAAAACATCTCATCTCGTGGTGAAGGGAAACATTTGTGCAGGTCTCCCTCTTCTTAGATAATAATCCTCAGCCATTTCTGGTTTGTTGTTTACTTTTCTTTCTTCTTTAATTGAAGCCCCGCTGTAAAGGATTAAAAGCAAACTATTTTGTAAAAGGGCTGCACATGGTCCCAAGTAAATCTGTGTGAGCTTTCCCCACTGCTCAGAGCTCTGGGATTTGCTGATCTGTGCCTTTCTGCACTCTTTGGCTTTAATTAAAATTTGGTCTTTTCTCCTTTGCCTGCATCTGCATCCCTCCACTTCCCTGTGCTCCCTGCCAGGTTTGGAAATGGAAACCAGCTCTGATGGAGAACCTGCAGAAGGAGCAGGTGTGGACAGCAGCATCCCTTGAGGTGCACCATGCTGGTGGCCTCCCATCAGCTGAACATCTCCCTGTCAGCAGCCTTTGCCTCTCTGCTCCCATTCCACGGCTGTCAGCACCTCCTGAAGCACAGGGCCAAGAGGAAATCAGGGAACGAAGCAGAAAAACCGGCAGGGAGGGAGAGGTGAGGGGCAGGGAGGATGTTTCCACACTTGGCTGGGAAAATCTGGGGTTTAAAGCTGGAATAAGCCAACAAAAGGGGGGTTAACATGATTCAGAGCTGGTGAGCAGCTCCCTGTAGTCCAGGGTCATCCTCAGCTGTGGCACGTAGAGGTGAGTCCTGGCTGTGGAATCTCCTCCTGCCCTGTCACCCTCCTGAACGGACTGATGAACCTTGGGAAGCCCATCTGTCCTGTACAGCCAAGGGCAAGGATAAATAAGGCTGCAGTGCTGGGATTTCAGTCAGGAGGCCCCTGGAAGTGCTTGCAAGGCGTGCATTTGTCTTCAAATCCACTGTGGAAGGGCTCATCCCGCTCCAACATGGGACAGAACCTCCCTGGTGGATATCAGATGCTTTTTCTCAGTTCAGATTCACTCTACATCTAATAAGAGCTTGCAATGAGTTTTTAACTGCTCTGGAGAAGCCAACCCAGGCACCAGAGAGAGCAGAAAAAGGCAATTTCTGCCGATGGCATGGAAGGGAAGAGCGGCCTTTACCAGATGAGGATGTGCCATGGAGCAGAGCAATTTGGCACTGATTCCCCCCCTGGTTCCAATTATTGGGGTATCAATAACAGGGCTAATGGCCCTCTGGTTCCAGATACAATGTGCAAGGCTGTTTACAGCCTCTGCTGAGAGCCTCTTACTTTTACTCTTGTTGGCGAATCATTGTTTACGTCTCGTGTTTCGAAACGCAGCTGGGTTCCAGCCTTTCCTCACCCACCGGCGGAGCCGAGCAGATCCGTGCCCCATGTGCTGCTCTTTAGCAACACAAACAGCACAGCCAGATCCTGCTTAGCGGGGTTTGCTCACTCCCCAAACACACAGGGCTTGGCTCCGAGCAGGCCGGCTCCTTCCCGCCGGCTCCCCGCGCGCCGCGGGAGAGGCACGGCAGGGACAAAGGGTGGCTGAGCACCTCTGGGATATCCTGGAACAAGGGTGGGCTCCATTCTTGTGTCAAGGGGTGTGCTGTGGTTCATCTTCTTGGCGTGGCCAGGTCCCTTTTCTTCCCAACTTTTTTGAGGGCTGGGTTGACAGCTGGGCTTGATGAGCTTGGAGGTCTTTTCCAACTGAAACAATTCTACAGAGTCATCAAGTGGCTGAGGTTGGAAAAGGCCTCCAAGCTCATCAAATCCAACCTTTGACTGACCAACCTGACCTTGCCAACCTCATCAACCAGCCCAGAGCACTGAGTGCCACAAGCAGTCATTCCCTGGACACAGAATCACAGAATTCACAGAATCCCAAGGTTGGAAGAGACCTTCAAGATCATCGAGTCCAACCCAGCCCCATCACCTCAACTAAACCCTGGCACCCAGTGCCACATCCAGGCTTTTTTTAAACATCTCCAGGGATGGGGACACCACCACCTCCTTGGGCATTTCCAATGCCTGACCACCCTTTCCATGAAGAAATTCCTCCTGATGTCCAACCTGAGTGTCCCCTGGCACAGCTTGAGCCCATCTCCTCTTGTTCTGTGCAAGCACTCTCGTCCCTCTTTGTGGGTTTGTTGTCAGCCGTGGGAAGAAGGGACATAGCATCCAAAAAGCTGAAAAATTGTAGCAGAAGCAGTCGAGTGAGGGGCAAATGCTGAATTTCAGCCAAGTGGGCAATAAGAAATTGCTCAGTGAGAAGGTTTGAGAAAGAGTGGCTGGACCTGTATTTTGAGCAGAAGGAAAGAGAGGAAAAAGAAGAAATTTAGAAGAAGGAAGGGCAGAGCACTAAGTCAGCCCAAAGCTTGTCAGTTCATCCGGCAGAGGTGGTAAATTTGAGGTCACAGAATCACAGGATGGTTTTGGAAGAGACCTTAAAGACCATCTCATTCCAACCTCCTGCCATGGACAGGGACACCTTCTACTATCCCTGGTTGTCTCGTGGTCAAATGGACTAAAAAAATTCTAAAGAACTGGTCATGTTTGCCACTCTGCCATCTTAAGCCCTTAAATCTACAGAGAGGAAAGATCAGCCCTCTATCTCCAGTAACCCCCTCAATGCTCAGAGGAAACCTCATTCACTGAATTTACTCAAAAGGATTTCCACTTCTGTCCTAAACCATCTCAGGACCTTCTTTCATGCATGCCAGTGCTACTTCACAGGACAGGTTAAAGATCTCCCTTTTTCAGAGCAGACAGCACTTTTAAACAGATTTATTCTGCATTTTTTCATGTTTGAGCAAACAAAACACACCATGGAAGGATTGCTGCCTGTTGGCCACACTGGGATCCCATGGGGCCGTGTTTGGGGGGCTGGGGCTGCCCTGTGCTCTGCTCCTCCTTGCTGGAAAGCAGGCAGGGCTCAGAATACCTGGGGGAGATCACTAATTTTTGTTTCCCACTCTGGTCCTACGTCCAGGTCGCTGATGGAGCAGGCAGCAGTGGCTGACTTGTGTTCTCCAGGAGCCCCACAGAGCTCCTGACCCCCTCTGGTTCCGTGTTACATAAAGGAGACACCCCCGTGCCAGATGTGCTGCATCACATTCCCCTTCAGCAGAATCCGTGGGCTCTCCAAACCATGCCATGTTTATGTAGACTCCCCAGCACCAATTTTGCAATCTTTCCCATTCTCTCCAGCCAACACACATCCAATTAAACTGTCCAGTTACCATGGTTTCCTCCTCACCAACCTGGGGAGTTTGGATGTGGAGTTTGTGGAAAAGAAAAAGTGTTTTCTTGTTAGGAAATGTGCTCATTGGGCTGATGGGATTAAAATTTTGTGTTCAGCCCACTTTGTGTTTGGGGGTTTGATGCTGTTATTGTTGGGGGGTTCTTTGGGTACCAAAATCCATGGAAAAGGAAGAGCTTGTGAATGGTTTACCATGACAAATGCATTGTTTTCAGAGTCAATTTAAGCAGCCAGAGAGGAGGACTGGAGCTGGGGAATGTTTGCTGGAGTATCTGAACGTGCCGTTGGAAATAGTTTGTTGTTGGTAAAAGCTGGGTTTAATTGTAGTCTCTTAAAACCCCTGAATGTCATATAAAGAAAAGAAAAAACAAAACCAAAACAAAACAAAACGACTTTACAACAAAACATGCCTTTCAGGGCAGAGTTGGAAATGAATGTAGAGCCTAGAAACAGACTGGGGTTGCCTGGACTGGATTAGTAAACTCTGACTGTTGTCATGCAGCACATTCACCATCCTGCTTTTCAGGATCCTTCCACAGCAGAGGAAGCTGGACTAAAACCCCTGTCTCCATGAAATACTTTCAGAATCAAATGAGGAAAAAAAGATTAAGACTCACTTTATGATCTGCAAAGAGGAATTCATCACATGTAATGACCACCAAGTAAGTGATAAAAGTGGCTGACCTGGCCAAGCCAGGTGATGGGCAAGGTCCCGGAGGAATTTCATCCTGACGTCTTTGGCTTCCTCTGTTTTCTTCCTCCTCTCCATGGTCAAGGGACATGAACTGAAATTGAAAGAGGAGGGACAGTGAGGAAGTAACAGGATGATATTAGAGGACACCTATTCTACAAAAAACCCAAACCTCAATCCCCACAAAAAAAAAAAGCAAAAAAACCCAACCAACCAACCAAAACAAAACACAACAAACCAAACAAACAAAATGCCTGAAATCCAACCAACCAAAAACCAATCAAACAAAGAAAACCAAATAAAAAACCCCCCCACCCAAACCAAATCAAGAGTTGCTGGGCATTTTATAATGCCATAAAAACCAGGATGAAAAATGGATTAAAAACTGTCAGATGATCATCTCAATGGTTTCATCTCCTCAATACATTTTGGCCTGCTCTGTGCCACATCCTGCTCTCCCTAACAAAGTCTGGAAGCTCTTCAGGGGCCAGCAAGAGTCAGAGGCTGTCACCTGTGGGGGATATGGAGAAAAATGTCCTATTTTGCAGTAAGGGGCAGACTGTGATCACAGGCCTCACTGCTCCATGTGTCTCCAGGGCCAGAGGGGAGGCTTTGGCTCTGTTTAATTTGCTACTCAATGCTTGGCCCTGCCTAATGTGCCGTTTTTATAGAGCGTGGTTGAACTGAGAGGGTGTGTTTGGTGTGAATAACAGGGAAGGAGGAGAGTTATGGAAGATAACAGACTGTCTGCACCAACACTTGTGGTGTGAACTGTGGAGGAATAAATTCTGGGTGAGGTTTGGAAGGTGGCTGTTTAACACCATGGGTATGAGGTGCTGAACAGAGCTGCTGATCTGAGGGGTGGGTGGGCAGCTGGAGACAAGAACTGGGTGCTGAGCAGGGACCTGTTCCTTAGTGGAGACATCCTGGGATGGAACACAGTGCTGAGGTGCTCAGGGGACTTATGGGATGTTGTGGGAATGCACACGGGGTCCAGGTGATATCATCAATATGATATCTGCTGGGGGACTGCAGCCATCCCCTGGTTTTATCCCTGTGCAGAGGGGAAGTCCATTTCCATGACTTCCCAGCTTAGGGAAAAATTAAAATTAAAGCCAGAAGTCTGCACCTTAGCAAATAAGCCCAGGAATAAGAGGGATGCTCCAGACGTCAAGGCGAAGAATCATGGAATGTTTTGGATTGGAGGGGACCTTAAAGACCTTCCACTATCCCAGGGTGTTCCAAGCCTGGCCTGGAACATTTCCAGGGATCCAGGGGCACCCACAGCTTCTCTGGGCAACTTGAGGGTCTCACAGCATATCAAAGGCTGCCTTGCTCCAGTCAGAGGATGAGGACTGGAACTAGGAGCTCTCCCCTTTCCATCAGCTCCCTGGTGAGCGTGGCCCGGGCAGTCTGAGCTCATGAGATCATTTGCTTCCCCGAGGTCAGCACGGAACAACATTTCACCACTGGTGCAAACCTCAGAGCAAAGCCAAGCCGCTGAAGCCATAATTATGTCTTTATTGTGCAGGGCTGGGCTGTGTGGGCTGGCAGGGAGCCTTTCATTCTGCAGGGCCTGGGGCATTCATCCTGCATTACACATTGTGGGTTGGGGCTGGGGGTGATGCTGGAACCCAGCGAGGGCAGCTCCATTCACAGCGCTCCCTTGGTCGTGCTCTCAGGGCCACGGGGATGGAGAGCCCAAAAAGAAGGATTTTGTTGTTCCTGTCTCCCGAGAAAGATGCTCCTGGCCACCACAGGGAGTGATGTAAAAGGGCTTTGTGTGGCTTGTCAGCAGGAAGGCTCCAGCTGGGACTGGGAATGGCACGCACGAGGTGGGTGCACGGTGGGGATGAGGCAAAGTGGAGCAAAGGTGGGTGGAGAAGGGTGGGAATGGGGTGTGACTTGTGATAAAGAGGTTTTGGAAGTGCAGGGGTCTGCTGAGGAAGGTGGAAGAGTGGGAAGAAGGAGGCTGGATTGGCAGGATTAAGGCCACGTCGGGGGATTGATGGCAGTAGCAGAGAGATCATGGAATCTCAGAATCCTGTGGTCATTAAGATTGGAAAATCCCTCCAAGGCCATTGAGTCCTACCTGTGCCTGATCTCCACCTTGTCACCAGAGCAGAGCACTGAGTGCCACATCCAGGCATTCCTTGGATATCTCCAAGGATGGGGACAACATGACCTCCCTGGGCATGGGAACTTTCCTTGGACACCTCCAAGGATGGGGACTCCACCACCTCCCTGGGCATGGGAACTTCCCATGCCAATGCCCTACAACCCTTTCCATGAAGAAATTCTTCCTGAATTGGATATGGGGTGTGAGTCAAGGCTCACTGAGCAGACGATTGCGGTGCTGGAGGATGGCAGAGCAGCCAAGGGCTCAGGAGTGTGGTGGGAGATGTCATTGATGTGCCAGGGGTGACCAAGAGGGACAAATGTGGTGGAGATGGCAGGAGAGAGAGAAGGGATGAGCTCTTGAGGATTGGTGAAAGGCAGAGTAGAAGGAAATTTAATAATTAAATGATAAGGAATGAGAGAGAAGAATTGAGTCAAGATCTGGAGGGGATGAGAGGAGGGATGAGAGGAGAAGGGTTTGAGAGAGGCTGTTGAGGTGTCAAAAAGACAGATTGCAGGAGGGGGACCACCTTTCAGTCAGGGATCTGTGATTGCCCCTGACCGAAAGGGAAAATCCAGGATCTGATGAAGCTGATTTGACAGCTCCTCTCTGTCTTGTTTCTGATCAGGAGGCTGCAAGATGGTTGTGGTGGTTGGACCACGAGGTGCTGGGCTGGACCAGCAAGGGAGGGATGAGAAATGGACACAGGGATATGCACAGTTTGAACTGTTGGGCTGTGCACACGTCTCCCTGTGCCTTGGAAATCCAAGGGGAATGTTGAAGTAGGCTAAGAATAGCCTGTCAGCCCAATCCTCAGACACCAGTGGTCATGGGAGGAGGAACACCACACAAACCACAGCAGAAATTCAGGGTGAGCGAGGTCTGTGCTAATAATCAGACATTATCATGCCATTGCTGCAAAATGCGTTTCTTTCCCACAGGACAGCCCGTCCTGGCCTCCTTCCTTGGGAGGAGAAACTGAACTGACTCTGGGGGAGCAGCAGCAATCTATGAAATTCCCCAGGCTCCTCAGCCCACCTTGGCCATGCTTTGACTTCATGTCATGAGCCAAGGCCTTGTCCAGGTGAGTTCCTAAGGGAGATCTGGCTCTGCAGGAATGGGATGAGATGCAGTGCACTGCAGTTCATCCTCCAGGGGGGCTTATTAGGGGAAACACTTAAAATATGCTCCAAAGGACACCTGGGACATGTCTACACCATAGACAGAACGAACAGGGAAAAACTCACCATGGGAAGATGCTGGAGATACCAAGACTGCTAAGGATGAAGAAGTAATGGGAAGTTTCATGAGTCCAAAATGGTAAATTATATTGAGGCACTACCAGACCAGTTTGCCCACCAGGCTGGGACTCAGAGGCTCTGCCAAACTTGAATAAATTGGTTCACCTCGTGTCGCCTCAGCAGAACGGGGACGTTGCAGGCTCCTTCAGCAGGACTGTCAGCATTTCTGTGTGTCCTTCTGTGCACCACAAGTGGTGACAGCAGCTGTGGAAAGCAGCAAACCCCTGGATGCAGCTGAAAGGTGTCCCAGCTAAATAAATGAAAGCATGTTTATGCCTCAGAGTTATTTCAGGCCATACCTGAGCTGAGGAGCATTCATGAGAAAATTGTGAAATACTCAAAATGACCCATTTTGAAGCAAAAGCCAGGAAGAGATTCCCTGGAGAAAGGACCCATACTGGTCTGCAGAAGATACCCAGACCCTCCTGCCTCTCCTAGAGGGAGGATAAAGGATGCTACATCCTGATTGCTCCAGGCAATCCCATGTCATCCAATCAGCAGGAAAACACCTTTCCCTCCCCAGCTCTGCCTGTCCTGGTGTGACAGGGAGGCTTCCCTGTTGAAGGAAATGCTTCGTGCAACACAAATGCATTTTGTCACACCAGGGACAGAGCATTTCTGAGTGTCTTGGCTCTTCCACACTCAGGAAAAAGAGAAATTAGCAACCTGAGTTGCCATGGTAAGTAATACAGCAGCACCCTTGCTTAATGCCACTCTGCAAATACTTTAATATTGAATGACTGTAATTTTGCTTTAGAGTCTGGAAAATAGATCCTGAGACCAACTGAACAGTAGCTGATGAAAGTAATTTTGCAGTGGTCTCTTAACACAGCCAGGCAGGCAGAGGCCAGAAAAATAAGAAACCTTATAGTCAGAGTTTTTTAAAGAATCTCAAAACAGCAATTGGATGGTAGATGTGCTATCAATGCACTTGGTGGGGATGTGGGTTTGGTCGTGCTGAATGGCAGGAATGCCTTCAGTGTACATCCCTGTTATTTATTGAGTAGTGACAGTGGCTTTAGAGCAGCACATGGCAGAGGAGAAGTCCCAGTTCTCCAGCACAGGGTTTTAAATAGCTCTTAGGAGCAATGCAGCTTCAGGGGAAGTGCTGAATGTGGTGGGGAACTTTGGAAAAACAAACCAATCCAGGACCCTCTTCCCTTCCCTGATGTTTTCTCCCTGATTTCTCCTCCATTCCCCTCTCCCAGCAGCTGTGGTGACTGGAGAGCATAAATTATACTCTCTGTGACAGGACAGAGCACAACTTCACACCCCCAGAACTTGATCCTTGCCTGGTGAGCTGTCAGTCCATGCTTGCCCAGGCTTCTTCCCAGGGGAGATGCTCCATGATTCAACTGCAATGGAGCAGAGGAAGAGCTCAGCAGACTTTGCTGAACAAAGAGTCAGCAGGGCTGGACTCTGCCACTGCTGTCCTGTTTCTCCTTGGCCAGTTATTGGTTTTTTGGATTTGGATTGAAGATACTTGAGATGGTAGTTTATGTTTTGATTTAGGTGTTTATTATTTCTTACTAGTAAAATATTCTTACTACTGTGAGTTTGGTAGTTTTTCATTAGTGAAGTACAAAATGGTTAACAATTTTTTGTTACAAGGTCTTTTACGACTAAACTATCTACTTAAGAACTGATACTCAGATTATTTTCTCTTTTAACTTAATAATTGATTTTAAAGAGCTTGTAATGTGGACTTTTTTTCTCAATTATAGAGTGTTACTTAAGAAGAAGAAGGAAGAAGTATGAAGAAGAAACTTAGGACAAGACTCTGTGCTTTCTATCTTGCTTCTATTTACAACATACTAAAAATTTTAAAACTTAAATTTCTTACTTAAGTGATACACTTACACTGCTCTTTATAATCTATTTCACACTTTTGTGGATTTTAGTCTATTTTGAAGTTTAGGAAATTTTATCTATGAATGAGGGTTAAAGTTAGTGCTCTCTTGGGGGTTAGGACACTTTAGAGTAGACAGAGAAATATTCTCGGTGCCTTGGATTTCCACAGGGACACCTCTCTTGGATTTCCACAGGGACACCTATGTTGTCTTTTTTTGGGTGAGAAACTCATCCCAAACCCAGAGATGCTGTTCCTCTCTGGGTTTGCCACCTCCCACCACGTACATGGGGTTGGAAAAGGCTGAGGTGACCTTGCAGCTACCCCTCAGAGGTTCTCCCAAACTTCTCAGAGCAGCAGATTTTTATCATGGAGTCCCAGGGGAGCTGACTGAAGTCTGATCCTGTCACCCTCTGTGCTGTGGGTAACTCCAGCATCACTCAGATCCTTTATCCTGGAGAAAGAGGGGGGACCATAAATGCCCTGAAAGAAATGTCCTTAGCCTTTATCCAAGATACTGATCTTGGTACTTGGTCTTTATCCAAGATACTGATCAGCCAAAGGGCTTCCTGAAGTGGTGGTTTATGGATTTTACATATTCACTGAGGAAAGGGAAATACAAACACTCAGTAAGACTCCTCAGAGTTTTTAATTTGGGGCACTTAAGAAGTACCAACCCCAAAGCCCATTTGGAATATATTCAGTGTCTTGCCCCGTTGTTGAGATCAGCAGCTCACAAGAGGAGTAAGGATTAGCAGGTGCT
This sequence comes from Hypocryptadius cinnamomeus, assembly GCA_013400635.1. Lineage (NCBI taxonomy): Eukaryota > Metazoa > Chordata > Aves > Passeriformes > Zosteropidae > Hypocryptadius > Hypocryptadius cinnamomeus. The sequence continues at coordinate 3,602 of VYZP01073330.1, read as the reverse complement.
GGATTTTTGTCTCCTGAGTGTCTGAGAAGTGTGGAAGGCTGTGGTGAGCAAGGTGTGGAAGTATATTTGGTTTAATTTTTCCTTCTTTAAAAAAACCCAAACCAGCAAAACAGAGGCAACTGTGTGTTTTGTTTAAAAAGTAATAGAAAAGTTGTGCACTAATATCTCAAAAAAAAAAAAAAAAAAAAAGAAAGAAAAAATAGGAAAAGAAAGAACATGTCTCCTCCAGAAACAAGCTGTATCCTCTCCTAGATCCCAGCGTGGAGGGAAGATGACAAATCCCTTGCCCTGACAAAACACCAGTGGTAGGTCTCAGAACAGCATGTGAGGCACCAGTTCCTCCAGGAGGTTTCTCATTCATTCACAGGCCTGGGATACATGGTGTGCTTAAGCACTGGGCAGGCTTGTGCTGTCAAGTTTTCATTCCTCCCTGTGGTTTTGGCGGCGGAGGAAGCTGGAAATTGGGATTACTTGATATTCCTCTGCCCAGCTCCACATCATCCTGCTCTTTTCCCACACAAAAATCTCCTTTTGACAGAGCACCACCACACATCAGAGACATCAACCTTTCTTCAGGGCTTCAGATCTGCTTGGGCACAAATCACAGGTGAGCAAGACAAAACTTGGTGGTGGCTGGAGCACTTGGACCTTGTCTCTAAATCTTGGATTATGGTTTGGACAGTGATAAGAGAACGAACTTTTATTTTTCAGGGCATTTAGCTGAATTTCTCTCTAACACAGCCTGGTTCTGTGAAGGTTTCAGCACTGGCCTTGCTTGGCACATCATGGGGTTGGTCTTTCAGTGAGTCAAGTCTCTGTCTCCAGAGATGGCTGGGATTGATTCTCCACATTCCAGGACAGTTTTCTGTGATGTGAGTGCCCACCAGAGCTGGTCTGTGGTACCCTTCCCTCTGGGGAGATGCCCCAAGCAGGGCATTGAGGTAGAGCTGAGCATTTGGGACAGGAAGGGTGAGGAATAGGGAGGAAAGAAAAAATTTCCACTCATTCATTGGACCCAATGACCTTAAAGATCTCTTCCAACCTAGGCTGTTCCATGATTCTATGATCCCTTCTCAAGGACATCTCCCACCTGCATCCTGCTGAGGTGGAGGCTGCTGCATGCTCAGCACAGGCCCCAGGAGTGCTGTTTCCACCCCTTTCCTCCCAAAACTGGTCAGCCATGACTCCATACCCTTGGCAAATCTCAAATTTGTGGAGGAGAGGGATTTCACACAGGTTTGGAGATGGAGAGCTGTAGTTTCACCCTTTCTTGTGTCTCCTCTCTCAGTCTCTGTCATCACTGACAATGTGTTTGATTGGCCTTCATGATGTTCATGTCCTACAGAGAGGGACTTCCCTTCCTCCCTTCTTTAGAGGTGGTTTGTAAAAAAGATGAAGACAGACTTTTTAGTAGTGCCTGTTGTGACAGGAAAAGGAGTTGTTGGCTGCCCCTGGATCCCTGAAAGTGTCCAAGGCCAGGTTGGACAGGGCTTGGAGCAACCTGGGATGGTGGAAGGTGTCCCTGCCCATGGCAGGGAGGTTGGATTCCATGATTTTTAATATCCCTTCCAACCCAAACCATTCCATGATTCCTCCTCTCTGAGAGCAGCAGAAACTGCTCTCTGACTTGGGGGCTGCACACAAAACATCTCCACGAAGATTTCCTGAGTTGCCAAGACCTTCTCTCCTTCTCCTGGAGACTTTATCACCCTTATCCTGCTTGCTTCAAAGCCATCCCTGCAAGGCCAGATCTGTTAACAAGAGGAGGCTGTCAGGGCTGCTGATAAGAGCCCAGCACGCCCAGTTCCAGGGGACATTTTCTGTGGGGATGGTTTTTAGGGCAGGTTTTCATTATGTGGAAAGCGTGTATCCAAGCTGTCCTGCAGGGTGGCGTGGTGCCTGTATTTACAGTGCTGGCAGCTTTCAATAGCAATCTATTTTTAATGAATCCAAGCTGGAATGTGGTGCCTAAACCCCTGATTTAAGGCAGATTTCTAAAGGGAAGATTTACGCAAATTTGCTTGATTGGAAATTAATTACTGCAACAGTCAAGTTCAGCTCAAATAATCTTGCAGAGACGGCTGCAGGAGTCAGATAATTCATGTTGGGGAGAAGACATCAATTTACATTCCTTACATTTCCATCTGGAAGGTTTCCTAATTCTAGAGCGAGCCGGGGGCATCACAGACAAAGCAAAGGCCGAGGGGGACTGGTGGCAAACTGGATCTGCTGAGCGGGACTCAGTGATCTTGGAGTTCTTTTCCAGCTTAAAAATTCTGTGATTCTGGGTCATTCCCCAAAACGCTCCCAGGAGAGCCATTGTGCCACTGAGTTACAGCAAACTGGCTTTCAAAAAGGGTGAAATATTCCAGACCCTGTTGGTTCTCCAGCTCTGCTGGATGCTCCTGTGAAGGGGATCTTTGGGGGTCCAGGTGTGAGAGGGAAGACATTTGTTGGTCTTGGTGAGGGACAGGCTTTGATTTGCAAGTATGGGGGTTTTTAGAAATTATTCATATTTTGCTGTAAGGAGCTCTTATCAGATAGGGGAAGGCTCTGCTGGGCTCTGGTCCTGCTTGCATTTCACAGATCCTCTACCATTTCCTAAGCCAACAGCTAAATTTGGGGAATGGGAGAGGAACTGAGGCAGCCCTGGGGTTCAACAGATGGTGGGGACACGAAATGTTTGAAGTCACCCCATATTGCAGCAGTGCCTTTAGCCATATAAGTTGATTCTCTCCTATTTATTTGTACTCCAGTCCTTAAAGTATAATAGGAAAGCAGAAGTTTGGTGTGCTCACAGAAATGGGAGTCCCTCACCCTCCCAGTCAGGGCTTGCAAACTTGGTATTTCATTTATTTATGGCTGGACTGAGACCTGGGGTTTTCTCTTCTTCCTCTGTGCTTTGCAGGATGAGCTTAATGAATCATAGCATTATAGAATTAATCACAGAATGGTTTGGGTTGGAAGGGACCCTAAAGATCATCTCATTCCAACCCCCTGCCATGGGCAGAGACACCTTCCACTAGCCCAGGTTGCCCCAAGCCCTGTCCAACCTGGCCTTGGGGATTTCCAGGTATCCAGGGCAGCCACAGCTTCTCTGGAGGGCCTCACCACCCTCACAGGGATCAATTCCTTCCCAATCTCCCATCCATCCCTGTGTCCTGTCCCTCCATCCCTTGTCCCCAGTCCCTCTCCAGCTCTCCTGGAGCCCCTTTAGGCCCTGCAAGGGGCTCTGAGCTCTCCCTGGAGCCTTCCTTTGTCCAGGCTGGACATTCCCAGCTATCCCGGCCTGGCTCCAGGCTCCTAATCCACTTGGTGACCCTCTGGCCTCTCTCCATCTCCTCCCCATCACCAGGCAGCCCCAGAACTTCACAGACTGTTCACCCCTAACATCAGCTCTGGGACTGATTTGGCTGCCAGTGAGCATCTTCAGAAAGCCTGTGGGACACGCTAGCTCCATGCCTGACCTGGAAAGCCTCAACTTGGATTTTTCCGAGGGTCCAAACCTGCTCCTATTCATTTCTGAGAGCCCAAATCTGCCCCTATTCATTTCTGAGGGCCCAAATCTGCCCCTATTCATTTCTGAGAGCCCAAATCTGCCC
>VYZP01073329.1:0-10726 GCA_013400635.1 Hypocryptadius cinnamomeus | reverse complement strand
AGCTGCTCCATTGATATGTTTCACCTACCATTTTGAAATGCATTACAGTTTATTTTATACAATTATAGCAATATCCATGGGAAGAAATTCATAGGCATGGTAGACATGCGAATGACACTCTGAAGTACAAATTCTGTCATTATGTTAGACATGTGGCTGGCAGGATTTCAACAGATGGAATTAAATGATTAGCATAACGAAATAGCGGTTTTTAACTACACAAGGTGGTGTAAAGAACAAGTCCTGCTGTGTTATTAGTCTTTGATGTTTATTCATTCACATTTAAGTAGTTCCCTTCTGTGTGAAGTAGCCATCAGTACAGTAAGAGTGTTCCTACTAGAATAGGCCTTGTTATTGCCACTATGGCATTTTCTGTGACATGGATCAGCACTGACAATGTTGTGAAACAATTTTTTCAAGAAAATGGAGGCAGCAAAAGAAACCTACAAATATGGAAGTATTGCTGAAATTTTAACACTGCTGATTTCCACGTTTTCCTCAAAGTGTATGGTCAATTTTATTAAATATTCATGTGAGATCATTTGTACTATGTGGGTTCATATGGAGTTTTGCCCAGCTACATTTTATCTTGTCACAAGTTATTTCCACTTTTAAAGCTTGTGCAGTTCAAATTATGTTCATTGTTATCCCCATCCTTTTGATACCACCGTGCAGCATTGCTTTCAAGACTCACAGCAACACTCAAGCCCTTCTCCCTTTTAATTTACATGGTGATCAGGTAAACCTGCAACCACAAAACCAAGTACTGGTTCAGTATCTAGCAGTCACAGTAGTAGACAGAATAGCAACACCAAATGCTCAAGATCTTTCTGCTGTTTCATTTTTAAAAAGCAAATAAATCTATTCACTAAGAACTTTTTGGAGGATCATTCAGCTATGAATTTCTCAGGTCAAATAATAATCACAGTTCTTTGTTCAAATATTTAATAAATCTCTTAGAAGAAAAATGAACCACATAGATTCTAAGCATAGATCAGTCACAGTAAATATCTGCCTGTTCTTACCTCCTCTGTTGATGGTAACACATATCCTGAGCTAAGCTTGTTTGTGAATTTTTTAAATGGATCTGTACTTGACCAAAGATTTACCTTTGACTGGTAAAAACATTCATTTTCTCTGTAAATTAGCAGATATGTGACATATTTCAAATAATAAGAGAAAAAAATACATTTTATGTATATTTGTGGAATTAAGATCACTGCATTTCTAAAAGCTTTATTCATAAATAACAATATGTTCATTGTTATTGGAAGATTTTTGTTGGGAGCAGAAAATGAATCACAATGTCATTAACTGTGCATGTTCTTGATCAGTTTGAAAATGGTGCAATAAGTAGGTACATAATCATTACTTACCTTTAACTGGTTGCTGAAGGAGATTTTCTTGTTTGTCTTCTGGTAATTAATTTCATAGTAACACAGGGTGGTTTTCAATAGAAGAACTTGGTGTCAGCTATTCTATTCATGGCCTCTCCAATGAACAAATTTGTACTCTAGTTTCTTCCCAACACCATGGAGTATTAAATAAACACTAGAAAACACAATATATTTCTAGAAGAGAGAAACAGAAACAGAGAGAAACACAATATATTTCTAGAAAAGAGAAACAGAAAAAAAGTTTTCCATTTCTAAATACATATTTTTATGTGTTAATATCACTTTAAAATTAAATATTAAATATTTCCTTTCATTATAAATTGCCCTAAGACACAGTATTGCCCTAAACCAAAAGTGAGGGATTTTTTAGTGTCAACTAAGAGAACTCTAGTTCTTCTGTTTTATTGACTAAAAAAGATCAGCTAGTTCAGTCTCACTTCCTCTCCAACTTAAGCTCTTATAAAAATAATTTGCCTCTGCACGAATGTAAAAGCCAAAGTCATTAGTTATTAAGGATAACATTTATGGATACAAAGAAACTTTTGAAACTCTGGATTAAGCTGTAAGGCCAGAAAAGCTGTTGAAGTACCTGGAGTACTTTTCCAATGTTTTTATATTTGCAAATATTGTGTTGAGGCAAATATAATACTACAGGGCACCACTGAACAAATTATACGAGTAGCAATGAGGAAAACATCTTACCTTCATTCTTTTATTTTCAATTTCTGAAAAACAGGTGTCATGAGGAAGGGGACAGATGCATTTAATTTCAGGTTCTGTTTTTGAATAATTCTTTCTTTCTCATCGACTAAATGATTTAGTTCATCCTTTTACATTTCCTTGCTGACTACCTTCCTAAATCAGGTAAAAGTTTTTGAAAGAATGGCTTAATATCTAATATTAAAAGTGAAGAAATGCTGGCCCTAATATATAAAAAGCAGATATTCCTTGGAAGACTGAGATGAAAATGTTAAATTTAAGTTTAAAATGTTAAATTCATATTCAAAGCTAAATAAAGCACAAAATCAATATATTTTAATTTTACTTTATATTTCATATTTATTTCATCTGTTTCACAAATCTAGTGATTGCTTTTATTATCTTCATATATTTTAAGACAAAATAACTCTGTTTAATCTATATCTGGGTTATAGTTGTACTTCTTCCAAATTCACATTTTATTAATTACAGAATAAATAATATTTTCCTTCATAAGTCTTTGAAATAGCATAATTCCTTGTTTGAAATTAATGTTGACTATCCACTTATTGTTCATGTAGGGTGATATTCCTGCAGTCAAACCGTATTTCCAGGTCAAAACACACATACATGTCATGGTCTACAACTGAGTGACAACCCATCTTTTCAGTTAACTTCAATACTGGATAAATATTGGAGAGGTAACTCCCTATAGTTTTTCTCCTGCATTACTGTAGAACTTACATTTGCTTGGTCTTCAGCAAATTTGTGTGTATATGAGCAGTCTTTTCTACTCTAATGCAGATCAAGTGAATAATTGTTCTGTTGTCTTTGCTCTAGAATTTCAGCACAGCTGTGTGTCCTAAGCCCAAGCTTTTTCACAAACAATATAAATGATACAAACATCTCCAGTGTTAAAAGCTTGCTTTATTTCCTCTGTGTAAGGATACCTTTGAAGTATCACCATAGTAGTTTAATCTGATTTCTTTCTAGTTTTTTCTTATCTTTTCTTTATTTTCCCTCCCCACAATGTCTAAATCGAAATATTTTTTAGTCTCACATATGTAGTAGTACCATCATTTTCATTGTTAAGGCCATCTCATTAGATAACTTTGGAGTATCTTACTCTCAGAATTGCTCATTATCTGTGGAATTTTTCAGTTCATTAACTACTAACTGCCCATTTAAATACCTTTCCTGACCTTTAATTGAACTATGTTTCACCCTATCATCATTAAATCTCCCCCAGAATCCTGTGTGTGGATTTCTGGTGGAAAGTGGTGACTGACTTGCAAGTGCTTACTCGTGATGTTTTATTGATGGCAACAGAAAGCTTAGAAGTATATCTACAACTACAATCAAAATTTTATATCTGTTTCTGTAGAAATTAAATTACCTAGAAATATAAAAATCTATGTTTAATATTTGGAACATCTTTCCTACACAATTCACAGTTTAAGTCTTATGAGTTGCAGTTCTGGATATTACTTACTCATGTTTCCTTCATGTAACTAGTTTCTTAATGTTCTTCCTTTAGCACAAGTATGGTATAGTTGATCAAGATGTCAAGTACATATATTAGGAGTTTAGACTCTAATAGACTCTAATTTGGTTTCTTTATTGGAGTCCAGGATGCAAAGAGTTAAAATACATATATGTTTGCTATTTGAGCTTAAAACTTGTCACACGGGACTGCAAAACTAACTTTTCCATCTAGGAGAGAAAATACTTTGTTACACAGACCAACCAGTTCTTTAGAAATGTGTCATTTTTATGGTTCTAATGTTACCTTTTTCTCAGTTTAAATCCTATTTTTCATGTTTGGTTTATTCAGCAAAAATGTTCACCTCTTTTTGTGAGTTTTGATGTGCTACTGCTGTTACTCACTGTCTGACATGTCTCAGTGTCTTGAAAGATTGTTTCATACATTCTATGATTATTTCTGGACCATTATATTCTTGGCAATACAGAATGCTGGCATCAACTTTACTAAATTTTGAAAAAAAGCAATGTATCCATATAATTTTATATTTGAAATACCACATAAAAAGATAATCAAATGACAGTTCTATTCCACAAAAAGGAAGAAATATTAACGATAAAGACTGTTTCTTTAGAAACAGTAATCAGCAATAGGCAGACATTTAGTCATGGAACTAGCTAATACCATACAGTGTGTAAAATCTGAGGACTGAAAAAATCAGTGAGCTGACCAGTTAGATTTATCTCTGACTGATTCTGACTGGCTTTATCTCACTCATTAGCAAAAAAAAAAAATAGTATAATGTACTGGGTGAAAATTACTAAAGGCTGGTGGACACATTTTCAAGGACAGCTTTTCTGCTGTATATTTTAATATCTCTATTCATCATAGTAAATTTAAATGAAAAACCAGTCCATTGAAAATTAATTAGTGCTTACTGGAGAAGAATCCTTTGCTGTAATTTCTGACTGCTAGTTCCAGCAGGCAGCTGAGCTTTATGCAGTGGCTCTCACTACCCTGGGTTGTAATGGTGAGAGAAATGTTTTCACACAAACAAAGCGAACCAAGAAATTAATTCTCCACTACCTGTGGGCAGGTGGGTATTCAGCCATATCTAGGAAAGCAGGGATCAGTGACATGTAATGATGACATGGGAAGACAAAGACCATCACTCCAAATATCCTTCTTTTCCTCTTCTCATAGCTGTCATTGCTAAGCATGACACCACATGGTACACGATGTCCCTTTGGTCACTTTGGGGCAGCGGTCCCAGCTGTCTCACTCATTAGCTACTTGTGTATCCTCGGCCTGTGCCCTGGAGGGCTGGCTGGAGAAACATAAAAGGCCCTGAGGCTATACAAGCTTCTCAGCAATAATCCAAAACGTAGCACCATAACAGGTACCAGGAAGTAAATTAACAAAGCCAAACCAGCATCTCTCTATACAAACTCCAGCAAAGTTTTAAACCTGACTCTCTGTAGCCATTTTTTCTGCATTTTTGGCTTCCTAGAGTATTAATTCCCAGCTCTGAAAAGTCTCATGTCTGAAAATAGATTACTTGAAGAAAAGAATTAAATTTAGATAGCTCCATCAAGCTTCTATGTGCTGTCAAATGGAATTGGCAGGCTCTTGCTTTAAATTGTCTTTTTGTTGTATCTTTGTGTCACTTGTCTCACTAGACTATCTTCAAAACGTAATCACTTAAATCTAGTTAGTGTGTACTTTCTTGTAGTGGGTTGATTCTAGCTGGATGCCAGATACCCACCAAAGCCTCTCTATCACTCCCCTCCAAAAATGGACAGGGGAGAGAAAATATAACCAAGGGTTCACAGGTTGAGATAAGGACTGGGAGAGATAACTCACCAAATACAATCACAGGCAAACCAGACTCAAATTAGAGATATTAATTGAATTTATTGCCAACAAAATCAGAGCAGGATAATGAGAAGTAACATAAAACCTTAAAAACACCTTCCCTGCACCTCTTCCTCCTTCTCAGCTCAACCACCTTCCTCGGTGTTGCCAGGAGACAGGGAGTGGAGATTATGGTCAGTTCATCACAGGTTGTTTCTGCTGCTCACTTGGGAGAGGAGTTCTTTCCCTGCTCCAGTATTGGGTTCTTCCCATGGGACAGCTCTCCATGAACTTAGCCAGTGTGAGTCCATCTCATGGGCAACAGTTCTCCACAAACTGAGGCAATGTGGGTCACTCTTCTGTGGGGTGCAGTCCTTCAGGGACAGGCAACTCCGGTGTGGGCTCCTCTCTTCACAGGTCTGCAGGTCCCTGCCAAGACCATGTTCTGGCATGGGCTTCTCACAGAGTCACGGTCTCCTCTCAGGCATCCACCTGTTCCAGTGTGGGTCTCCTCCCCAGGCTGCAGGTGGGTCTCTGCATCCCCATGGCCCCCATGGGCTGCAGGGACGCAACTGCCTCACCACAAGCTGCATCGTGGGCTGCAGGGGAATCTCAGCTTTGACACCTGGAGCACCTCCTGCTCCTCCTTCTGCACTGACCTTGGAGTCTGCAGAGCTGTTCCTCTCACATGTTCTCACCCCACTCTTCTCTGGCTGCAATTACATCTGAGCAATAACTTCTTTTCCATATTAAATATTTTCTCACAGAGGCATTACCATCATTTCTAATTGGCCAGCCTTGGCCAACGGCAGTCTTGGAGCTGCCTGGGATTGGCTCTTCCAGCCATGGAGGAAGATTCTGGCAGCTAATCCCAGAAGCCAACCCTGTAACCTTCATGGTTAGCAAAACCTGCCCATACAAACCCAATAAATATCTACATAATTTTACATTACACACTGTAGCATCATCTATTTTTCTCTGTGTTTCTGAAGATACTTGCAACAAAAGAATTTGTCTTCACAAATAATCCATGGGTCACCTCTGGTGTCTATATGTGCATAGAGACCTGGATCTTAGAGGATTAACTTAATAACTTCATGTGCAGGTTCCTTGAAATCTTCACTTGAATATTTTGCAAAGGGTAGAGATACACCATCTCTACCTTTTTGTCAGGCTTGATAGAGCAGCACTTCATAATGTTCAGCTTATAAATTACTTAATGTAACTACAAGTTTACAGCCTAACAATTGCCATCAGTTTGTAATCATAAAATGGTCAAGTGAGCAGTAATTCCCAGAGCACCTTTATCCCATATCCTTATGATACATGAAATGCCTTTAGCAGGACTCATACATTTTTATGGAGAGAAAATGAGAGTTGTGTCCCTATGTCTGACTCTAATGGAAATTCGCAGTCTCAGATGTCAACATAAATCTTTCTGAGAGCTGTACACACCATTCAGAAACTCAGTAGCAGCTGTTTCTGTCTTCTTCTGAGGTTATGCATTTTTTACCTCTGTATTGTTGTACAACTGCCAGCAGTGATTTATTATTTTTAATACATGTATATACACACACAATTTGAAAAAGAAATTTTAGAAACTTCACTGAACTTCTCTGATCCTTTTTGTCCTCTTTTTTTCAGGATAAAAGCCAAATTCATTGATCTGACCATTTTTCAATATCCATGCCCAGAGCAGATGTTCATAACAAAATACCTGTGTAGCTCTACAGACAAAACAATATAGATGTTGCCAAAAATGCTAAGAAAATATTAGTCATTATTGCCTGTTTCTCTTGAGTCTCAGTGATTAGTCTGTAAAGAATTGTGTTAAATAGATCTCCATTAAATTTACTAAACATTAGTACAAATTGATAACTTCAGGAAATATATCACAGACAAAATATTTTGTACATAGCACTTTTTTTTCAAAAAGCTGAGTGGCTAATGTATATTTTGAAGAAATAAACCTTGAAATTTGTCATTGGAGAAGGATGGTATATACTGGATATATAGTATGAAGTAAAAATATATATTAACTGTAACCTTTTCTAGATATCTGAAAATATAATTCAAGTCTATCTGGTATTTCGGGGGAAGAGATTTCCTTTGGAGAAAACACTGATTAAAAAAATCTTGAGCATCTCTATACATTGTAAGTTAAAACAACAGTGTTAGAAACAGAAATTCTGGTCATTAAGTGTGTTTTAAATTTACTTGTTCCTAACTTCGGACCTTTGACTTTTTAAATGGATCAACTTCAAAATTATTTTTTTTTTAGAATACAGGTACTCATTAGAATATTTTCAATGTGTACCTATACTCACATACAGATAGTATGGAGCTACTTAGAAATTAGAATTATTTTTTCAAACTAAAATCTGCTACAGTGTATATTGTTCACGGCAGATAAACATATTTTTTTTTCTCCTTTCACTTCTCCAAGTACTTGTATTTACCTCCATTCCTTTATTGTCTTGACATGTGAAGCATTAAAGATGCACCAACATAAAGTGCACTCAGTTGTCTTCCCCTTGCTGTGCTGCCAGGATTCTGATTTGCAAATTATCAGATACATCTTCTTTCTCGTCAGAATGTCTTTTACTTTATTATGTACTGCAGAACCATCTGTCACGCTGACAGTATTAATATGTGCTGTTTCTATTAGATAGTCTCCATTGTTTAAAGTGAGTGATTTTTCTGCTTAAACTAAATTTTTGTAGCAAGACTGGAGTGCGGAGATGTGTAGTTTTGCTTCCATTATATTTTTCTTCTTGTTGCTTGTTGTTTACAACTCACATGACAAACATTTTAGCTTCACTCTGAACTGATGCCCTACTTTACTTTTGGAACATATATTATAAAAGCTGGAGTTGAGCTACATTTAAATGAACCACACAGGCCTACAGCAAAGCTCAGTGAAGAATTTGTTTTCCCCCTGCTATAATAATGTGCCACTTGAATTATCCCCACAGAAATGGTACATATTGCCTCAAGTACTACAGCTTAATCCTGCTTCTGTACAAGTCAGTGCTTACTTTTCCATTCACTTAACAGGGCATAGTCAACAAGCCTTACATTGTAAATGTGACTATAAAAAGTTTCCTATTTGATGGTCTAATCTTCAGAGATAAATTTACTTATGTATAGTATAAGACCTTTATAGTAAGATAATCTTTTCTATCAAGATTATTTTCCATACAGAAATAAATCAATGGTTTACTGCTAGCCTGCCCTTTCAGTTGCTATGGTTCTTACCTGTTTTTTTCTTTTCCTTTCCAACAGGCAGAACTCAGACTTATTATATTGTTAAGGTTAATATTTTACTTGTATGAAATGGATAGCTAATAGCTGCTACATATTTTGAACAGGCCTCATTTTTGAAGCTTAATTATTTTAAAAGGTTTTTCAGTCTTTTCCTAGCATCTCAGTGTTTGAGTCTCTCCCTAGGTATGTAATAGCTATTTTCAACTTGTTATTTGTTCAGATATTGTCTTAAATTATTCTCTGATGAGATTAAGACCAGACTTAAATCTAGTGGCAGATGTAAAAATCATTCTCACAGATCTTGCATTAAGCCACATGAAAATTGTTTTAACTTTGTAATTTTCCATAAAATAATCAGACAGCTACCAGTCTATATGGATATCAATTCAAAGCTATTTAACATCAACAATGTTGCTACAGACAGTCTCTATTTTCCTTCTTACTGCAACTGATCAAAAGGAAACAAATAGTAAGAGAAAACCAAAGAAAGAAAATGTTCTACAACGCACTGAGGGCATAATATCCACAAAGATTTAGACAGTTTTTGCTATAAATCTTTCAGCTTCATAAAAGACAGTATAAGAATGAGAATTCTGATAGTCTATCCCATGATCATTTTTGTTTCTGATCATGCTTGTAATATGCTTTCAGTGCTGTACCTGTAAGGTACTTTGAGTACATGCTGTCTTTTACAAAATCCTGTGCTTTTTGAGTTGCTCTTTAAAAAAGCTTTGCAATATTTTTTCCAAAAATTTCTAGTGTGCATATAAAGTAAGCATCTTGTATGAATTCTTTTCCATGCATTAAATTACTGAAAAAACCCCATGATCATTTGCTTATTGCCCTCAGTAACATGTTTCTTCATAAAGCTAAGCATTCAAATGATAATCCTAAAATTTTTGTTCTTTTTATGATTAGCTTATGGAGAAGCCCACTGAACCAAAAGAAGAACCTTCTGGTTTTCAGTCTTTTTTTGCCTGCATGTAATCTACTATAGAATGTGTCCATTTCTATTAAAGAAACTAATTTCAACAACTTTTTGTTTTGGCATGAGTTTCAAGTGAAGCTGTGTACTCAATGTTAATCCTGGTTGAGTCAGTTTCAGTTTCTGGCTTTAAAATGGTATTTAGCCTATCATATCTGCATAACAAACATGAATGACATCAGTGCTGTATTGGTTTGAATCTCTTTTTCTTGTACATTATCTAAGAAAAAAATGCCTTAAAATGGATATTGCATGGATTCCCACTCATTAAGACTCTAAATGATAGCCTTTCAAAACACGGAGCTTTCCAAGAATAAAATTCATCTTCCTACAGTGCATTTACATCCCTGGGTTTAATTTGAAATGGTAGCACTTGTATTTTATCTATAACTTGATTGACATAGTGGTACTGAATTGTTTGGTTTGTTCAGGTTTTTTGTTTGGGTTTGTTTGTAAGACCTTTTTTTTTTTTTTTAATGATAATAGCTAAAATACTTGTATTATTTCTTGTACACTGGGGTTGTAATTTTTTACTATACAGAACACAGTGTTTTCTCTATAGTGGTTTCACAGAATCACAGGATGGCTTAGTTTGAAAGGGACTTCTGGAGGTTATCTTGTTCAATGGTCCCGTTCCAAGCAGCGTCACATAGAATTGGTTGCCAGAACCAGAACAAACATGTGTTTGGAATATCTCCATGGATGGAAACTCTGCAAATTCCCTGGGTAAACTGTGCCAGGGTTCAATCACTCTCACAGTGAAAAAGTGTTTTCTGATGTTCAAATAGAACCACATGTGTACAGATTGTGCCCATTGCCTCTGGTACTGTCACTGGGCAGTGCTGAAAAGAGGCTGGGTCTTCCTCTACATGCCCTCCACAAAGGTATTTGTAGACATTGATGAGATCCCCTTCTGAGTCTTCTCTTCTCCAGGCTGTACAGCCACAGGTCTCTTAGATTTTTCTCATAGGAGAGATGCTCTGCTGTCTGTATCATCTTTGTGGCCCTTTACTGCATTCTCTCCAGTAGGTCCATTTCTCT
>VYZP01073328.1:11104-44451 GCA_013400635.1 Hypocryptadius cinnamomeus | reverse complement strand
CTCTTAATACTTGGAAAAGAATTTTGACAATGGCATTTTCTTACATTTCAAACATAAAGGTTTAAAAATAGAGATACTACAGTTGTCATTCTGTGTCCCACTGATTACGTAAGAAGGGACTGTGCAGCAAGTTTGATGACTAACTGGGTGAATGAGAAAAGTTAATGGATATGCAGGAGTTAATTTTGTCTACTTGAATCTTGGGGGTTTTGTTACCATGATACCAAAAAGAGTAGAGCTTTTTGTATTGTGTAGATACTCCTTCACCTCCCCAAACCTAGAAAGCAAGAGGTCTCAGTGAAGAATCATTTTATATAAATGAGGACAAAGGAAACTGGAAATTACTAACTGGTTTCAGACATTATTAGCTTTACAACTCTTGTGACCTGGTCTAACATACAGAAAATACAACTCTTAGAAGCAATTTTATAGGAAAAATAAATGTGTGCCAACTTCTGCAGAATACAATTCATAGTTAAGTACTACTGCATCCCAACACTGCTCCCCAGAATACACAAACCTTTCTAAGCCACACAGAATTCTCAGCTTTGTTCTGTAACAGATTTACAAGTTTTACCTACTTGCTATCTGTAAATAAATGTCCCTGTGGGTACACCACAGTTAACAAATACTTGCATCTGTTGCAATTTCAAAGTTAAAACAAAGAAATATTTCATTTTTTTCTGAAAAATAAGCAACAATATATAAAATATATCCCAGTGTAATACTCCTGTAAACTTCTGATTGTTCCATGCTGCTTAATATTACAGAAGTCAAGAATAGGCACTATCTGAGGGACCCTTGAGAGGGGAGAAGTTAGATTCACTGTCTTTCTAATAATTCCCTATGTGAAAAGAACTCTAGCCCTTGCCAACAGACTAGTCCCAACTGGCTTTATGCTAGGGTTGTGTTTATTCAAGTGTTCTCCTTTATGAAGGAAAAACTTGGCTTCATTTCAAGGTAAAGAAAAAAAACCTCCAAGCAGCAAAATATTTTAAGGACAGATGTCTGATCTTGAAACAGCAGCTAACACAGCCAGAATATATCTGTGCAATAAATACTTACTCATTAGCCCTCCCTTTCAACTGCATGTATTTCTTTTTATCCATGATGTAGCTCACAAAAAAGGTAGCACAGAATATGGTGTTCTCTATTATCTCCCGGGACAACTTTAATTAATTTCTTTAATTCTAATAAATCTGAAATTCAATAACAAGTGTTTGGGGGATTTTTTCCCTCCAGGGGTTTAATTATGTCTGTTACACTTGGAACTGTGCTACCAAGAGCTGTGAGGTGCATGGCCCCAACAGCAGCAGCAGCACCCAGGAACTCGATACCTCAGGAATCTCCTCTGAAGCCAAGGACCACCATGACCTGTGCTTCACGCTGCCCTGCTCACTGACACTTGGCTCATGTCCTTCCTCTCCACCTTGGTGTACCCACCTTGGAGACTACTCGACCTGATACAATTTCATGCCCAAAGAAAGAAAGAAATACAAGCAGAGCTGGTAACTATAGAAATGGCTAATATTTTCAAGTGCTTTCCAATAGTATCCCTGTTGCTTTTAGATTGTTATAGCTCTGCCAAAACTTAACAACCCACACTGAAAATTTCCTTGCCAGGGACTTGAAACAAGCTGAACATTTATTTTCAAAGAAAATAAACAGCAAAAATAATTTTGAGTGGGTTTTCTTTTTTTCCCAAAACCGAGGATTAAATAAAATTGTGTGTTTTGCAAATATTTTAAAAAGAACTTATGACTGGTTTACTCAGAAATGCTTGTTCTTTTCTTTTTAAGATTAGGGGCTCAAAATTGGCAAGGAGACTGAGACAGTATCAAGGATGTGATCCTTTCTCTTCTTATGAAAAGATGCCCATGTCTAGTCAAGATTTAAGGCCCTGACTGTCACCATGGCATCTGGTCAACACAACACACAAATTAGGGACTGGGCAGTACAACACTAAAAAAAACCCTGGTCACACTGTGCATGCTCCAGAGTTTCAGGTAAGTTCCAGGCTCAGCCTACAGATCGGTGCAGCCCCTGAGGCAGCTCAGCAGTTGTGTGCTCTGCTGTACTCGACTGAGGAACACACGGCCAGTGCGTGGCAAGGACAGAGACACACTGGAGCACAGGGTACAGCAGACATGTTTTCCCAGCACACAAGAGGACAAAAGAGGAGAGGAGGAGTCATTTACAGCCAGAACCTGAAGAAACTGTACCAAAGAATCCTCAGTCTTAACAATTCAGCTGTTCAGCAAACAGCTGCTATCCAGTGGCTTTTTATCTAATGACTGCTGGCCTTCATGAGAGTCAAGGTGATTTCCTGATGAAACCTCTTGGAGGAGCAGGAGTTTGCAGCTTTCTTTATTTAAAAACAAAGAAAGCTTTTATGACTGTTCCAAATACCCAAAAATGACAATATTCAAGTGTATCTCTGAGTAAGCTCTCAAACTCTCTTTATCCTACCTCCTGAACTCCATATGAATTTCCAAGGTCAGCTAGAGGTGCAGAGATGTACCCCAACACTGCACCCACAGTAAGGAGATGGGATGGTACCACCATCAGGTAAGAAACATCCTTTCTTTGTAAGAAAATGCTACATATCTTATTGAAAGGTCTGGCTTGACACTTGGTTAGGCATTCCATAAATGCTCTTTTGGCCCAAGGCATGGTGAAGGGGAATAAGCAGCACCAAGTCCAGGCTTCAGAACTTGAGTTCCAAATGGGGCAGAGTGCAAGCAAGCAGTGCTCTCGTTCTTGACTGCTCATGCTCATTTTTACAAGTTCTCATGGTCACCCCTGGGCTGCTCAGCCACGCTCGTGTTCCACAATGGCACCAGGCCAAGGCCTGACACAGGAGGTTTAGAGACACCTACTGTGGCCTGACCTCAGTCCTCCCCTGAAGAAACATTCCAGCTCTTTAAATACCAGAAAGTCATAAACAGCCCATGGAAGGAAGTGGGATCACTACAATTTCACCTTCAGGCTGCCTACATATATCCAACACCTCTGTCCTCTCTGTGGTTTAATTAAGTCACAATGTGCAAAGTCATCCTAATACTCTGGAGCAAGGGACTGAATACAATATTCTCCCTTCCCTGAGCTGAAAGCGACACCCCCAGACAAGATAAATTAAAAATTAACAGGTTTTGGCCTTGGGCAAAAAGAACATTTATGGAATGCCTAACCAAGTAACCCCTCTCTCCTTTGATGGAGGAATTATCAAGCACTGACATCCTGCAGGAACAAGAACTGAGTTTTCTTTCAAGAAACTCATATCAACAATGGGAGGTAATTTCCTAGCTTGACTTCTACACTGAAAACTGGAAGCTATTGTATTTATCATGCTAACAGCAAAGCACATGCATCTTTTTCCTAGCACTTCTGCTCTTAGAATGTACAACCCATCGTGTTAGTAAATTAGCTCGGCCTCAGGGATTATGTAATATTCTCACTCTCTCACTGTATGGCACCAATTACACACAATTTCAGTTTCAGTTGTACTTTAGACATTTCAAAATCTCTCACTCCAAAGTACCAGCAAACTCACTGATGTAATTTAATTATTACACATTATTTGTGCCAAGACATGACAGTTTGGATTAATCAGTCTGCCCATCCTTGATCCCCAGCAAAATCACAAAAACAACTCTTCCAGGGCTCTTACTCTTTTGGCTTATTATTTCTACTCCAAGTCCCTGATAAAGTGCATTATAGGAAGCCAAAGTAACATGGCATTTTTATTCAAGCCACATTTAGGCTCTTGCTGGAAATAAATACAAATTTTCCTCTGGCTGTAAACTGAGGATTTCCTTCCATTTAATTCTGCCTTTTTAAAATTTATTACTCTGCCAGTGAGTGCTTTTCAAACAGAAAACTGTTCATTTCTTTCACTTAGTTCTATTGTACCTGCTGTGGCTTGCAGGCAAAAACATTACTTTGTGAGTGCTGTGAGGGATTTGAGTTCCATTCCTTTTTCAATCCTGCATGCTTTTCTCCAGTCTTTTCTCTCTACTTTATCACTCAAGTATCTGGTTTTTCATAGCAGGGGGTAGGGAGAGAGAAATGATGAATAGTGTTGTGCTTAGCCTCCTAAATACTTTATCTGGGCACTGAACTCAACAGTAATTCTGCAACTTCATTTCTTGGAAAAAACCCACATATTTTTCAATCAGGCAAACTCTGTGGAAAAAATGTAACACTTTTCCAGAATATAATTCAGCAACATCTCATGAGATGTGTGTCCTACCTGCCTCCATTTCCCAGTGCCTCTGGAGTGGGATTTTCTGAACTGGTCCTACACAACCAGCAGGCACTCTGACTAATATTTGCTTTGGTATAGCAATTTCAACAGTCCAATGCAAACACAAGTGCCCATCACAGTATGAATAGTGCAAATTCTTTGACAACCAGCCAGACACCCTGGACAACTGTCCTCCTGCCCAAGACTGTTCTGCCTGCTCTGTCTTCTAGAAGCCCATAGCCCAAAAACTCTGAAACAATTTTTATGCTATTCAACAAAATAGAATGAAAGTCTATTTTGAGCACATTTACTCATCTAAGCTTTTATGGTACATACAGTTGATATGGTTTCTCTGTCCTTATCAGATTCTAACTTGCATACAACTTCTCTCTGAGTTTGAAATAGTATTCAATTCTTTAGAAATGCTATTTAATTGTGATTCTCCAAAAAATGTACTAAGTGTACACCACCATACAATCACTGGCCAACTAAAGGGACACAATACTGTCAGGAATGAAGAACTGGAAGTTATGACTACAGTGGAGACCTTACTCTGAATAAGGCCCTGAATGAGGTCTTCAGGACTGAGCCCCAACTGAAGAGTGTGTCACAAATAAGCAGCAGTTAAAATAGAAATGTCATAGAAGTGTGTACAGCAGCAACAAAAACTATATGACATCCCAGAAAAATATACTGACATATACATTTAAGGGCTTACAAATGCAATTAAGTTGCCCAAATGGATGTCATAAGGTATCTAAAACCGGCATTTCGTAAATACCTTAATAATTAGTAGTTGTAAAAATGAGACAAACTATAGCATGAATTTATACAACTGAGAAAAACCCCACATCTGAATGATTTCCTCATTCCAATCCTGCACTATGTCCAGACTCATTTCACACACACACACAAACAGACACACAAACACAAAAAGCAAAATAAACTCTCTCTTTTCCCTAGCACAAAGTAGTACAAAACAAGTAACTACAAAAGCAGGGAAGTACAGTGTCAATAAAAGTTCTGGCAAACTTAGAGTGTTCCAATTAGAGACACGGCCAAAAGCTATATGGAAAGAGCCAACAAAATACCAATGGCAAGCAAGGAAAGAGCCAGCCAAGCCAACACACTGTTTGGTTTCTCATCTGAGGAAGGAGAGAAGGAAGAGAGGTGAATTTCCACCTGGAACAAATTCATAAAATAGTCCAGAGCACAGAATTCTGGCAGCTGTATTTGCTGTTATACTGAATCAATATCCTGATCAAATTTGGCAACACTCAGGCAAGCATCTGTTTTCTGCATTCACCCCTATGTAAATATGCAAGAAGCACAGCTCCATCTGAGGAGCTTGTATGCACTGAGGAGGACAATTCTTCAGCCTCAGGGGAACCATAATACTGAGGGTTTCCCAGCAGCTCTCTGCAAGAGGAAGTGGAGAGAACCAAACTTTCTCTCAACACGTGAGCATCATGCACAGTGTGCATGCAGAACCATGTGCAGTTTCAGCAATTCTATTACACAGCAAACTGATCACAGTGCACAAAGCAGCTGGGACTGAAAAAGGCAATGACACACGAAGCACATGTCATTTAAAAATGTGTGCAATAACACAACAAAGAAACCCGCAACAAACTTGAGATTAAATACAATAAAAGCGCAAAGGAATAAAAAAGGGGGGAAATTGATTAATCAAACTGTACCATTACACAAAGAAAGTAAAGAGATGTCATTGAAATCAACTGAAAGTCAATCAAAAAAATTCCAACTCCTTCATGAGTCCTAGGACTGCCTTAAGTCAGCTAGGTGGTTATAAGGAAAAGTACTAAAATGCAAGTAATGCTTTCAAAAATGTTACCGAGTACAATTCCACACAACCTGGATCATTACTTCTCCAAGATTCACCTGAACAAAACAGGCCACCAGAACAGTTTCTAAGCAGTTTTATTTTACATAACTTTAGAATTGGAGAGTCACAAAATAATGCCCTCCTTAGTCTTTAAAATAATAAGGGAGCACTATCAAAATGTGCAATATCCCCTTGTGCCAAAATACCTGAAGGGCTACATAAATTGCTGTCAACAAGGTGTTGTCAATTTGCTGAAAACCAATGTTCTAATCCGCTATTTTATTATCCAACATGTGTCTGCAGCCATGTTATACTGGCAACTTACTGCATAAGAATAAATATATTCCCATATGAACATTCCAGACTACATTTATATTGCTTACATCTACATTTAACATCCATATCATTAGCAAGTTAAATACAATACTTGAAAAAATTGCCTGATAGTTCAGTACAAATGAAACTAAAGACTGATAGTACAATGCTGTTTTAATAAAATTTACTGTAAGTGGAAACTACTTAAAGTGCATAAAGGAAGGAAAATTATATTACATAATACTACCAAACTGTATTTTTAGTGATGACAGACTGGCTGTGAAATTATAGCAGATTGCAAAGACATCAGTGCTGGCTGGGGAAAAACAGTTTGAAGGTAAAGCAATCAATTGAAACTTTAGTAATCAGATTAACAGAGGATACAATGAGAGAATTTAACAAGCAAGCAGATTGCACAGACTAGTCTCCATTCTGATGCCAATGGATGGTTGATGAGTGAGGAATTCCTGTGAGGAATTTTGAACCATTTTTCATTAGTTAGATTACAGTTATGTCTAGAGAATACACTGTAAAAAACAAGTTACAAAAGCAGTTTTCTGAAATATTCCGAAAGACAGTAAGACACAGTGTGTTGTCATAATATTTGCAGACGTGAAGCCATAACACTGACTGACACCTTCAAAATTACACAGAAGTCTATGTACAGAATTGTACCAAAAATATTCAGATTGTTATGGATGAAAATATGCATGAGCTCCAGAACAAACAGCCAAGCAACAGTTTAAAAGAAAGGCCTGTGTTGCTAACAAAGGACACTGTTCATTACGATCTAATTGAGAAACACGATGTTCATGTCCAGATCAGACAGCCCAGTGCATGACAGCTCTGCACTCTGGCAGGAGCAGGAGGGCTGGGTGCTACAGCAGGTCACGTTCACCCCTCCTGCTCCTGCTGCTGCAACAGGCACAACAACCACTGCCATGAATTCACCCTGAACAAGAAAAGGGGACAATGCCCTGCAGCTCTTCTTTGGATTTATAGAACGAGTTCACGAGTCGAAAAGTCTCTCCTACTATCTATAAGGTTAGACAAGATCTGCCAAAAAGCCCAAGTCCTCCTCACAAAGCAAGAGCTGACCCAGGAGACCGAGCGAGGACTGGAGAGGGCACTCCTTGCCCTCCAGGTTGCACAGAAGTGATCCCAGCCAAAGCACTTGGATAGATACATCTTGGTGTTTCAGAGCAGACATGAGTACGTCAGTGCCAGCAGTGAAATCGTGACTTGAGATTTAACCACAAAAACCACTGACACAAGCCACTGTATAATTTTATCACCTTAATTTCCAGAGATAAATAGGTGAAGATCCATAGTAAGCCATATTTTCTTGTTGATTTTACCCTTACAAAACCTCTGATTTGCTGGATAAATTTGGAAAGCTTCTTTATAGACTTCTAAAACTTTTCCTTATCTTTAACGAAGCTGAAAATCCATTATTACTCACAAGTTAGCCATCAGTTCTAAACCAAACCATCAACAGAAAATAGTTTTCCTGGCTCTGTTAAAAGCTTTAATGGCTTAAAACTGTTAATTGGAAAGAGGCCATATTATTATAACACCAACTACAAGTGTAATTTGTGATTTTTAGAAAAAAAATCACTAAATACATGGAAGACACATGGCAACTTGAAGTACAGACTATTTCTTAATGCCAGATTGAGAGAAGGGTTTGTAAGTAAGAACAATCTGTAAGCGTAAGCAAATGCAAATAATTGAACCATTTACATCAGGAATTAAACGAACTGCAATTCAAAATAATTAAATTAAGAATTAAAATGCATTTACATGCTTAAGTATATTATTCTGACATTAAATCAATCACTATTTCAGTCTTGCCGAAGTATGACAATACAAAGCGTCTCACCTACCCTCATTCTACTTGCTGCTTGTTTTAAAACGTGTTATCTCACATTTCTGAGTTTTGTCAGGACTATGGAAGAGTCCTGATTTTAAGGCTGTGGATTAACAGGTAATTTTTCAAGACCTGTCCTCTCAATTTGCAGAATGGACTGCATGTCTTATTTGTTTTGCCTGGCAAGCACTGCTGAGTATTAATCTTTGCTTCCTGAACAGTAAGGCCCATTGACTGAGAGATGAGGTTGGCCTGATATCCTCATTCTTTATGGAAATCTAATTTAGCTTTTAAAGTAGATTTCACTTTTTTGCTTCTTTTTATAACATAGTTTAAAACCAATGGGTGTGTTATGTAAAAATGACAACTCAAAGATAACACAAGCACTACCAGTGGAGGAAATTACAAGAAACTTTCAGTTAAAATGTCTTTACATTGTTTTGTCATTTCACACTGATAAAGCACAGCAGTGCTTCTAGTAATGACAGTTGCAATGTGAGGTACTTCTTCATTGGAAAGTTCTGCCTGACAGCTTTAAAATCCCCAGACCTCTGCAGGCCTGGTCCAGATGAGTTTCTGCCAGTGTCTCTCCTGCTCAAGAAGTGAAGGTGGGTGAGCTGTGTGGTAGTGGGGACCATTGTGCCTGTCAGACTACCAAGATGGCATGCTAGGAAAAAAGATTCTGTGATCCAACACTGGTGCTGAATAAATTGCCTGAAGTGCAAACTAACATGAAGCAGAGCCAGAAGTTTCCACTCCTTGGTGCTCTATACATGAAGCAGAGCCAAGAGTTTCCACCACTGTGTGCTCTGCAGCATAAGACCAAATAGATATTCAAGCCCACAGCTAACAGGACAGGAGGAAAAGTAATTCTCTGCCCCTTCATTACACTGAGCAGGATCAATGACCAGGAAATTCAAAGAGCTTATGCAAGAAGCACAGACTTGCAAAATGTAGGCAGAGGAAACTTTATAAAGACCACAGAATGAAGCCTATTATGTACTCATCATATAACATTTAAAATATTTTCTTTCTGAAGAACTTAGCCCAGATTGCAACTACCATTTCATATGAAGCTGTAAAAAAGTCACTACACAATGTTTCTTACTATATATTTGTTTAAAATTTCTAGATGTAGATTAGAATTCAAAGAAATCATTATTTAAGTCAGTTGGTGCCTTTGTGATAATTAGCTTCCAAAAAAAATTATTTCTATAATTATGCACACAATGCATACTGTCTCAGTATAAAAGAAAGTTGTATCATAGAGAGCTTTAGAAACCTGATGCTAGAGCTAAAAAAGAGCCCGAATATTCTACTTTATGCCCTAGAGCAAAATGTGCAGCACTGTGAAGTTCTAATACAATATTTTCAAAGCCTGCCTAACCTTAACAAAGAGTCTGGGTGATGTTCACTGTGGAACAATGAAATCTGTAGGGCTGAAGAAACCATCTGTGGTTTAGGATCCAGCCCTTCCATCCCCTCTCTACAGTCCTGTATGGCTCCAGACCTCCCTGGCAGACTTCCCTTCCTCCCAGCCCAGGCCACAGATCCACTGCAGGATTTCTATCCAGAGGCAGGGTTTCAGGATGCCAGGGTTCACAACATGAGGTTTCATCAAGGTTTCCCTGTTCCGTTTCCACATTCCTTTACTTTCTCCAGTGCTATGCAGAACACCATAGATTAGAGCTACTGTGGTACCTAATCTAACCACCAAGGGAGCAGATAAAGTGATCCTAGAAAAGCAAACACGCCTGTGCAATTCCCATCAACCACCACCTTGGCCCACAGAAACATTTCAACAGGCCACGTTTATGACATGCTCAGCCTCTCTGAGCAGGAAACCATAAAACCTAGATCCACAGGAAAAATTCCTCACATCCTGTTCAGTGCGGAATTCCTCAGTTCCATTATACAATAACTAGGGAGGTGCTACTGCTACATTTTTGCTATGTAAGTAGTCCAGGCTTGCTTCTCCAGTGTCTTTCATTTTGATTGGACACAAGCACAAGGGAAAAGTAGGTGTAACACACTAATATTCTTATTTGTCTATATTTAGTACTTATTTTGCATTGCTGTGTACAAACTAGCCACTCATCTGGGCATACGCTACCTGGGCAGCAAACACTGTGATGAAGAAAACTGTTCTAACTGCATTTTCCTGGAGAAGATTTTAAAACTAGTTGTAAGCAATTAATAATTTTAAGATGGACTTTTTGTATATTTACTGTATTGCATAAATAAACAAAATTTTCCTGGACTTGGTTCAAGGTTTTTGTATTTGTGGTATTTGTTTTAAATTTAAAGCAAGAAAAAGCAAGTACACTGCTGTATTTCACAGAACATCTATTCTGTTACCACATGACAAAAACACCAACCATACTAAGAATTACTCTAATTCATTGAAGAGTATTTCTTTAAACTTGGCAGTGCAGTACAAAGAATTCCAAATGTAATTCTTAACATCCTCAGTCCAAAATACTGGCAAAGTTTACAAGTCAGGCTGTCTCAAAAGGAATGTTTTTTACTTCAGCACTAACAGGGCTGAAATTATTATAGAAAAAAGTGTATTTCCTTTTTCCTTCAAACACCGACTGCCTTCTGCGCGATTCAGCCCAAGGTTATAGAAAACTTTACGTTCTAAGTTTGGTGATCCAAATCCTTCAGTCTTTACTTGGGCAAAACTCCCACTGAAGTCAGTGAAGTCAGTGGGAGTTCTGCCTGGGTAAGAAGCACTGGGTTTGGCTCAGTAAGCTGAGGAGAATGTGAGTGAAAGTCATGGCTGCATGTAAGCAGCTCATTTTTCCAGCCATGAAGATCATAAATTACTTTACAACACAAAAACATAGAATGGTCTGGGTTGGAAGGGACCTTGAAGATGATCCATTTGCAACCCTCCTGCCATAAGCAGGGACACCTTCCACTATCCCAAGCCCTGTCCAACCTGGCCTTGAGCACTCGCAGGAACAGGGCATCCACAGCTTCTCTGAGCAACCTGTGAGAGTGCTCAACCACACTCACTGAGAAGAACTTCTCTCTTATATCTAACCTAAACTTACCTTAATATACCAGTGAGCACCCTAATAATTTCATATTACTTACATTAGGTTGTAGAACACATATGACAAAAGGAAGAGAGAAAGGCTTGCATGACCATTGATAGAGTTAAGTGACCAGGATGACACTAACTCTGAGTTAAGTGACCAGGATGACATCAACTCTGAGTGCAGTTACTGCTTTTCAGTACAACTTCTAACACAGCAATCATGAGAAAATATCTGGGACCTAAAATAAAAGCTTCTCTACAAAAAGGCAGGCAATGAACATGCATCCCTGCTTAGAGCTGTGTATCTCATGAGTGCAAGCTCTGCTTAAACCTCATCAATAGTTGTCCTATTGACACCTCATGAGACTCTATGACAACTCATGCGAATCTATTCTTCAATATGTCCCATAGCCCCTCTAGAAAATTTCGATTCAGAGAAATGCTTCATAGAAAATACAACACTTTGCTATTTTATAGATATATTATCACTGCTGTAACATGTCCATTCTGGGTCTTCAAAGCATCTCAGCATGCTTGCACTTCCCCACTTGAGTATATTTTCTCTCACACACAGGTACATGCACTCTGTGTGAATTTGGTCTGTGTTCTCAGATTTGGACAGCCCTAAACACCACCACTGTTGTGAGAAAACAGATGTGGGGGCAAAGAGTGAAAACTAGTCCATACAGAAGGGAAACAATTAAAATGAATTTACAATGAAGCATTATTTGATTAAACCCATGTAAGCCACTCTTTCACATATCACAGAACTGCATTTTAAGTATCGTGCTTAATTTTTAATTTTTCTGTATGTTTTCCTTCCCCCTCTTTTCAGCTTCTTTTAAGTTTAGATTCAAATTCATTAGTAGCTTTCCAGCCTATATAAACTCAACTTTTAATATATTAACTGAATACTTCTACTCAACTTGAGCTTAAGACCTTGATAAGACTGAATGACATACCACTATCAAAATAATCTAACACCTTAAGTTGTTTCATCAGTTTTCTCTGTTCTGCACCTGTAAGAAACCAAGAAAAACCATTCTCAACAGTGTATCAACAACACACTTTATTTTCCAAAAGATTTATGTCAGGTTTACCTGAAAGAAGCCAACAAACACATCTGAAACAGAAGCCATGTGTGATAATTTGTTATGCCACTCTTGTGCTTACCTAAAAATGTGGGTAAAGGCAAGCAAAAATGGAATTTGTAAAGTCAATGGTCCTGCAAATGGATTAGCAGGCACAGTTAGCATACACAAAAGCAGTGAGGAAGGAATTTATCTTGGAGATTAACACTGAGGTATCACCTTGTGCCACTTCACACAGTGTTGGTTTAAACCTCTGTGGCACTTTTCTCCTTTTCTTTTTGGCAAGTGCTGAACTATTCCGCAGCAGATATTCCCATCAATTGCATCTCCCGCTGTTTTAAAACCAGTAGAGGAACTAAACTCTCCCTGCTGTTGATGCAGATCAGTGCATTTCAGAAGGGACAGAGGATAACAACAGGAAACAAGTCAGAGGACAAATAAATATTGCTACTTAAGCCTTCTACATAACTGGAAAACACTAACTCTTCAAATAAAAAATACATGCTGTTCTACCAGGCTGCCATGATAGATCTTAGAAAGACACAGACAGTTTTATGGTCTTAAAAGTGTTCTTTGCTGAAAGGGAAACTTGGAAGCAATAAAGCATTTTCTTACAACTGAAGCCTGACCACAACTGCTGCCAATTCAACAGTAAACTGACTTCAGCTATGTGGAGTCAGCTTCACCACTACAGGGAAACCAACTCTTGTAGCCTGGCACAACCACTATCTGGAAATGTGCCATGATTGTGCATGGAGTTAAGCTCCAGACAGACTGTAAGGGCTGAACTTTAAACCATTTGTATTTTTAATGTACACAAATAAATTTATGGCTGCATAAAAACTGTCATGCTTCAGGGATTAACCTGTAATAACCTCTCCTGCTATGTTAACAAAGACATTTAAAATCTGCCTCTCCAAGTTACACAGGATTCAGGTTAATGAAGGCAACTCAAAAAGAAATTTTAGGGCCTCATTATATCTAATAAGGGATTAGTGACACCAGCAATTTTTAAGACCATTTGTGGACACTTTGATGCTGCCCTGTGGCTTGGGACTTCCTCATTTTACCTCAGGATTCCCAGATGAACCTCACTTTGGCAAGGTGAACAGAACATCACAGAAGTGAATGGCATGGAGGACTTGAAAATGGAAA
The DNA here is from genome assembly GCA_013400635.1 of Hypocryptadius cinnamomeus. Taxonomy (NCBI): domain Eukaryota; kingdom Metazoa; phylum Chordata; class Aves; order Passeriformes; family Zosteropidae; genus Hypocryptadius; species Hypocryptadius cinnamomeus. Next base: position 30,882 of record VYZP01073328.1, on the reverse strand, counting down.
TAACTTTCAGAGTAAGTATTCTACCATCTAACAGTTTAGTGTATCCCTATCCAATAGATGAGAAAAGGTCTATTCTCATGAGGCAGAGTTTACAAGGAAGGGTATCCATAGCTGAGCAGCATTTTGTGATCCTACCATAGCTAAAAACCCGACCATAAGTTTCCTACCTCTTAAGCAAAGAAAAGACAAGAAACATATTGGCAGAACAGGAACTAGTCAGTGGGAAGTTTTAAGACCTGACCAGTTTTAAACACCCTGGAAATGTAACTAGCTTCCCTATGCATTTGAGACAGGCACCACAGTTTTTGAGAACAGGAGATAAAGTAGGAGAAAGGGATCCTGTTAGAACTCCATCAGGAACACCTGACAGCACAAGGCCATCTTACTCTGTTAGAACATCCATACAGAATCTATCTGTTCTCAATGCCACGATGTCAGAAAAGCTTTACTGGAGATATTTCATTAACTGGACAATAAAGGGTTCCTTTGGTACAAGACAATACACAACAATGCTACAAGGGTCAGCCTGTGCCATCAAAACTGAAGCAGCTGCAGAAATTAATCTATGCACAGAGGCAACTGAAGCTGGCGAAACAATCCTGATGACATTCCAAATCAGAAAAACATCCCAAAATATCTGAAGGTTTCCTTTTTGCTTAGTTACTACTGTAAACTTCACGATCTTACACATTTTCTGGGAAATTGTCAAATATTCAGACTATCCAACTTTTTCAGTTTTCTTTCCAAACAAAAAGTGTATTCCTAAATTTAACTACTTATCTCTCTGAGCCTTCAAGGATAGAAAGAAATATAACAGGAAGGAAAATTGAAATTGTCATAAGAAAAATCATAAGAGAAGGTGACCTGAAACAGGAACTTGGACATCCCTACCCACAAGGGCAATTCAAATCTTACATTCCAATATGACTATTAAAGATTCTAATTTTTTTTCTGTCTAGACAAAACAGTAAAAATACCAGGAAGAAAATTTAGTTACATTTTTTAGAGATTCAAGGACATGAAGTTTAGTTTGATTCCTGACGAGAAATGATAGGTTTCCTCAGTTTCCATTTTATCTGAAGAGGTTCAACGAACCTGTAGTAGAAACCAATTAAAGGATAAATATAAAAGCAGAAAAACAAAACCAAAGTCCAAGAAAACTCCAGCCACCCAACTGGCAATCCAGACATGCATCTGATCATGTTGTACAACTGCTGATGCGACCTCACAAACTGGGGTGTGTAGTTTGGGCTTTTTGCAGCCACCAAGGACACACACCAAGGCTGCAATCCACTACAAATGGTGTCTGCTTAACTGAGGAGCAATACTGCATCACATTTCCTATCCAGAAGATGCTGTAAAATGCAGTTCAAATTGCAGTTCATGTTCACTTGTCTCACGGACACAATGAATACTGCTACTGACACAATGTAACTGACACACTTTGTCAAGAACAAGTCATAGATAAATGAGCAAAAAACTCTATTCTTTGTCTGATTCAGGAAGTATTTTTAAAATGGTATGTTGTGCTGAAAGAAAAGAGACCACGAAGAGACACAATGATTGCATTTATATGGACATGTGAATACATTGGGAAGCATCACTGTGATCCTCTGCAGTGGCCCAGCAATGGTGTCTCAGAGGTAATTGTATGATAATTACCTGTAATTATCAGGTAATTATCATACAATTATTTCAGATTGGATAAAAGTTAACTCCCTCCTCATATCTCTAAGTTTGATAATTCAGTAAGTGAATAATGTATTAAAAGTGCAAAGTGATCTCTGAGACACAGGCGTAGTATTCTCATAGATTCAACGTAAATAATGGCAGATGTTATTAAAAATTTTTATCATTAAAATTTACTTTAATAAATACATGCATAGAAATCAGAAACTTATTAAGCTGCAGGACTTTCACAAATGAAAGAGGGACAGCATGTCTGCTGAATTTTAGCTCTATTCTAAAATTTAAAAGGGCTTGCACGGAGTTTAGTAAGCTCTTACTATTTTTAGCAATGTCCCACACCAGATGTTTTTTTCATTCCTTATGTTGCAGGATACCACATTTATTTCCAGATCCTCCCAACCAATGCACTTACAACTCTGCCATTGTATAGCTTTTTGTACAATGCACATAGGGAAATTTGCATCTAATCAGGGCAGCAGGATTTGGCTAATGACATCTCTCCTAAATCTTCAGTCATTGAGATCAAAACCCTAATAATGACAGCTTTAAATCCGTGACCATTTGGCTTTCAGAATCTTTATCTGAGCCAAGACTTCACCTTGACATTCCCAGTGCTGATCCTCCACTCGCTTCCCTGCAATGTCTCCCTAATGAACTCCCCAGTAGTTTCCACAAGGCTGATTGTTTTTCAGGTAATTTCCTTACTTTCCTTGGCCAAATCCTCCTAAAGCAAACAATGTTTTAACAGCATTCACTTCTTACTTTCTAAAATTTTGCCAAACTGCTTAAGATGAAGTAGAAATTTCCTTCTGACTTGAAGCAGAAGTAGGAGCATTTTCCAGCACCATTAGTTTGTTCTCCAAGAACTATCTTGTCCTCACAGGAAGATGTGAAGTGTGAATTTTAACTTGCTCACCAGGCATTCCCAGCCTTCTCTTCAACAGTGGGAAGAACTCAAAATTTGAAACTTGAGTGAGAACAGTGCTATAGTACTATTAACACTGAAATTTGTGCTTGCAAGTTCTGTAGTGTTTATTCCTCGCTAAAATACAGCTTCACCAGGTCCTTAATGCTTATTTAGCAGCTAGAAACAGCTGCAGATGTTAACTTTTGATCTCATCTGCTCTCAATCAATTCTTAAAATGAATGGCTGCATATACAGCTGGAGCTATACCAACTGCCATTCTTTCCAGGGACTAATGGACTTCTGTGCATCAATACTGGCTTCTGACAACATGGAAAATTAGATTTCTTCAAGTAACTCCCACTTTTTCAGTGCACTGAATGTCTTATAAACAGGTATTTAGATATTCTTCTTTCCTACAACTGCCTTTGGGAAATTCATAAAAGAACTAGATGGCTCATTTGCCATAAGTAGAGTATACTGCAGTGAGAATGACAAAATTGAAAGATGCCAAATGATTCAATGTATCCACTACTAAAGCAAAAATGATGGACAGGGAAAAGCCCACAGTTAAGCAACATTTATTAACACCTTTAAAATAGTGTTCACACTAAGGTAATTCGTCAGGAGCGTGAACAAAGAAGAAACTAGAACTGTACTTGAGAGGTTCCTTCAAAGCCTCTCAGTATTCACACAGCTATGTAGAGGGAAGTTAGTACTTCTAAAACTTTTAAATTTCTTCTGAACAGGTCATTATGACTTTTATTCATAAAAAGTCATCTCATTTACCTTAAACTGAATCCTAAGCATGGTTTTACTTAGTTATTAACCATTTTTACATGGTTAGAAACCCATTTCCATGATTACAAATAAAGCATCATGGCATTAGTTGTCACTCCCAGTATTTCTCACTCTCATCTGAAAATCAGAAGTGGTGGTCATTCAGCAAGAAGAGGCAGGACACAAGCCAGCCTCTGCTGCCATGGTCTAAGTAGAGATAATCCCCAATAGCCACACTCTGACAGCTGGATGCGTTAGGAATTTTCTTAATTTCACTACCACAATGCTGCAGTCATTTTGCTTTGCTTTAGCTTTGTTCATTCCGTGAACCATAACAAAGCAGCTGAAGAAATACTTCTATTTCTTGTGTTGATCCTTCCTAATTATTGGTTTCTTTGCTAATGCACTGTTCATCACCAATAGCCAAGCACCCAACAAACGTAACCCATTACAAGCATTTGGTATGTGCTCTGCCAGGGATCCTCAGGATAACACTGAAGAGTTAACCTTGAAGCACTGAAGAATCACCTGAATACTCAAAATTTTCAAAAGGATGAAATGCAGTCACAAAGCAAATGACACTGTAACCACATCATGTCACAAGCAGAGTACATGTGAGCAATCCTCAGTGGCATGGGCACCATGCACTCATCACCTCTGTGTCACCTGGGCACCATGCACTCATCACCTCTGTGTCACCTGGGCACCATGGACACATCACCTCTGTGTCACCTGGGCACCATGGACACACCACCTCTCTGTCACCTGGGAACCATGGACTCATCACCTCTGTGTCACCTGGGCACCATGCACTCATCACCTCTGTGTCACCTGGGTAGTACCATGCACCCATCACCTCTGTCACCTGGGCACTATGTACCTATCATCTCCTCTCTTCAGTTCCTCCACAGCACCAAGAGAATCTGTGCCTGAGGTTCTCACTATCAAAATATATAAGGAAATGTTTAACACAATTGTCTTCAGTTTAATGCATTGACTCCAATAAGATAATTCTGCCATTTCAGCAAGAATTTTTCATTTAATGAGGAAATAAGAGAAGTTATTTATATAGTTAGTCTGTGTCCTTGTGCTTTTCTAGAGGATATTGGCTCATAGTTAACAACATCAAAACACTTGGTGCCCCTGGCTAGAATGCTTCACTATCACCTGCTCGTTCGAGCACTAAATAAATCTCAGTTTTCAAGTACTTACAAGCAAGAGTCCAGCACGTGTTTCAGACATTCTGTTCATCTACAGATGTTAATACATCCTCCACACACCAAATGTTATCAAATGTGGCTTTGTTGTCTCTGCAGCAGTTACTTAAAGCTCATTTGAAATGTATAGTGAAATAACTACATTAATAGAAAGATCTCTCCTCAGAGGAGGTGATTTCTTATGGTATACCTATTAACTGTTTGGGATCAAAATGCAGCATTTCCACATGCTTTCACCATTGCTTCTGTAATTTCAATTTCCCAGGTGCAAGGAGGCAATTTTATATTAAATACCAAGCTTCCTACTACATTATCATCTACCTGTGATATTAGTCAGCACCTTTTCAAAAACCAGTTTTAAAAAACCTTTTCATTTTGATTAAGAATTTGAATAACAAAAGGATTAGTCTTGAAGTCAAAAATGTTCGAGGATTTATTCCCATCATCATGACATTTAGGGAAGAAAACTCATGAAATATGGAAGTAAACATTATGCTTCAGTCAAAAAGCAGTTATGGTTGCAGGATTAATTTATTGACTCCTAATTCACCTCATTCTCACGTGACTGCCAAATAGGTAGGAGTGGAAATTTGTCAAAAACTTCTGTCTCTTGATAAAACTCTCCTCACAACCCACATGCTGGGAAAATAATACTTTTAACCCATGAAGAAACAGATCGACAGCTTCAGGCAATGACATACACAGGCAAAGCTTTAATTTGATACTCTCTCATGCTTCACTTTCATGTGTCTCATTTAGCAGGGCTCTTTAAAGAGAAGCAATGCTGTCAGTGATATAATTGCTGTGTTGGTGCCCTTGGGTCCTTACACACCAGTGAAGGATGATTGATCCCTGCTGCTGTTGTTTTGGCTGCCATGAACAGCAAGTGATACTGAAGGAAAAATGGAGAAAGTTACATATCAAGTAAGGACAGGGAAATGTGTCACATTCCAGTCCCCTTCTGCCCGTGGTCCTTCCACCATGCATTGAGTATTTGCTTTATGTTGCTGATGGCTGCACAACTGCCCCTAATTCTGAACTCAGAGGCTCTGAGCACCAGCTCAGTGAGCAGTGCCAGTAACCCACCTCCAGCAGTGTGCCTCCAGGAAAGCTGGTAGTGAAATTCCATTTTGACTTTTAACAGCAAAGCATTTGTTTAGTTACTCAGCAGAGTCTCTTTTGTGTGCCAGGCCTCCCTTCCAGAAAGGCCAGGGAATTCTAATAATCAGCTTGTCTCCTAAAATGGGTACATCATCCACAGGCAGAACCTAACAGTGCTGTAACAAAATGCAAGATAATCTCACAGGCTGGGGGGAGCGGGAAGTGTTTTAAGGAGTGATAGCACTTAAAGGCAACCACCAGGAGTTTACAAGAATTTCCATTCTTTTAATTAAAGATTTTATGAGTCTTGGAACACATTCCTGTGCCCTATTATACATCAGAGCACTTAAAAATTCAGTGCCTTATAAAATTGCCATAAAGAGATAGGAAAACCAAGGGAGTCTTTAGAAGAAAAACCTATTTATACAATGACTGTTATGACTTACAAAACAATTAGTGTGACTTATTTTACTTACTATATTTTTATTTTCTCCTTTTCTGTTGTTTGTAACCACCTTTCAATACATTCTAATATTAGCTACCTGCCTTCTAAATTCATTGCTCCATTTATATGCTCAGCATATTTGGAACAAATATTAAAATCCTCAGAAAAGGAGCTAAATTCACTGTGCCAGAAGAAAAAGCATTTACATTACAGTGATAAAAATACATTCATTAGAACTCAATTTTAAGAGAATTATTACTTCAAAAAGCAAAGGTGAAAAAAAAAAATCAAGCAAATCAAAAGAATGGATACTGATAATGAAATACTATTAGGAAAGTATTCTGTAAACTGTTAGTTTCTAGAGAAAATAGTATTTCCAGGTGTAAAATTCATGGTAAATTCATTTAAACATACGTCTATCTAATAAGCAATCCAACAAGTTTCTGGAACTGCTTTTAAGAAAATGGTCTATGAACCATGTCTCAGAAACAAATTAGCTCATCCATCACATGTAACCATTTCTTTGGTAATGACTCAATGAATTTAGCTCGACTATGCTAGGACTGAGCATGATGCTGTAATTACTGTGGGAATTACTGTAGCCCTCAATCCATCTTTTAGATGTTTATGGCATGGAACAAGAGGCTCAGCACAGCCTGAACCAGAGCCCAAAGCCAAACGACTTTGGATCTAGAGAACTACTAGGGAAGTACCCTTACAGACTTTGGTCAGTGCACACCACTCTGCTGGGATTGCAGTCCTGTCTTTCCCACAAGAATAGGCAGGGATACACTATACAGGAAGAACTAATGCCATACAGAAATCCTGAGAATAAAACTGGAAGAACATTTATTCCTCCCTAATGACATAGGGTAAAAGAACACAGATGGAGTCATTTTGCTAGAGTGCAATTAACTCTAAACTGAACATTCTACTATACCAAGTTTACACCAGACCTTTCAAAGCAAACCAGGGTTGTACTACTAATACTGCAGTTGAGACAGACAATAAAGCTGGGGAGAGTGAGGCAAGGTCAGAGGTCAAATTAACATGTACTGTGGTACTTACACCAATACACAGAGCATATTCTTATAATTTGGCCAAGGCTGTGGATATTTACTTGACAAGATTATTTTTCAACTATCGTATGTCTCACTTTCAGATGTTTTACTGGTGATGTCAGCAGTTACTGCCATATGTAAATTACCATCTCTTTTTTCTAATCAGGTAATTTAAAAGTAAATCCAAATAACTTTCTTTATGTATGCTAAATAAATAAATGGTTCAATCCCTCCTTGAGGGAGGAGTTACCAGTCCACAAATGTTCTCAAACATTCTCATACTTCATAAACAGAAGGGTTAAGGGTGATGTTTTATGGGAAAATAACAGTCAAGGCAACGTATCAATTTCTCAGGAGAATCAATGGAAACCCTATTAACCTGGACTTGCAGGTGGAAACACTCAGGTACAGAGATGAGGAATTATTTTTGCCTGCATGTCAGTGGGAGAAATGATGTTTCCTTATGCGCTGGCCCCGTGGAAGTCAGAGATGGAAATGCTTGTTTTATTGGGCCACGTCATGAGCTCCCTGCCCATGACTGAAGGTGTGGCATCAGCTCAACTCCATCCTGGTGACTGAGCAGACACAAATCAACTCGTTCATCTCCTGGCCATACAGAGCTTCTTTGAGACAGTGCTCAGATATAAAATCATCCATGTGCTAGAAAGGCTGATTTTTCAAGCATATGTAGAAGTTGCTCTTACTGATAATGTTTTGAGCCTCTGAATTGTATTTTACCTGTGTGGTCCAGGACTTTATAAGTAACAGCTGCATAACAGCACAACCTCACAGGACTCTCATAAGGATAAAAAAATCAAAGATGACAAAATCCACAGGTACAACAGGCATTATGGCCAGTCCAGTATGGCTGGTAAGCTACAGCTGAACGCAATAAATGGAGATCACCAAGAGTCATGCAGCATAGGCATTGCCATGTTCATTCTCCATGCTGCCCTTTCACAGAATTGGCCAAAATCACATTAGCTGCTGCAGATGTGACCTGCTGGGGAGCTCCCTGCCTCTTCACAAGTGCAGTAGGTCTGACCACAGAACACTGGAAGATTCAGCTGAGTAAGGTCAGAAATTTTACTCCAGTAAGCCTCAGGAAAGAGAGCTCCTCCTTGACAAGAGAACAGTCAGTCAAGAGTGTCAAAAGGACCCTGACCTCAAGGTGCTTGCGGTCTTTTGTGTTTGGGTTTGTTTGGTTTTTTTTGTGTATTCTTCCTTCTTGCTTGAGCAAGATCAACAAGGGAGAGCTCCATTCATATTGTGCCACACAGAAGTAAGTAACAACACTGAGTTGAACACTGAGTTGTTCACTGGGATGAACGCTGAGCTGTTTCTTGCAATGGGTTGCATTTGTGCAGTGGGGATTGTGACACCTGACCCTGTTCAGTGAATGATCTTTTAAAATGCTGCTAAGTTTGCTTTGCCTCTCTGGTTCCTGTGGACAAGCTACACACCGCAGAGAGGCCAAGCAGTGTGGAGGTGGAAATTAACAGGAGCTCATGGCAGTAAGCTCCCTCTGCACTCCTGTCTCTTTATTCCTGGTCTTGCAACCTGGGACACTGCGTAGAACAACTGCTCCCTTTGTTGGCCCACAAGCCACAGATGAGAACCAGCAGTGTCTGCAGCACACCAAGAATCTCACTCAGAGTTGCTCAGGCTCCCTTTACTCATTTTAGAGGGTGGAGTGTGACTTTTTCACCCTCTTTATGCCCAAATTCCAAAGGGAAGCATTTCACATCTGTGAAATTTATTTATAATAAAAATATATTAAAACAACTCTTGAGGACACTGTTTAGTATCTTCTACACTTCATGTTGAACTGCTTTATGAAGAAAGCTGAACAGCATCTAGTATTCAATACTCTGAAGCTGAACAGTATCTACATATTTAAACTGAACTTCTCCTTCTATAAACAGCTTGATTAATGTGGCAAAACATGCTGTTATCTGAACTACTACTACTCAAGGACTGAAAAGAATTAGGTTTCTTAAAACCTGTTCCTGTTCACTTAAACATGCTGAAAGTTCTGTGTTAAGTCATATATTATGTATTTTGATGATTAGTCAGATTATGATTACTTATCACATTAAAATACAGATCAAATCAACACAGAAGTTATATGTGAGGCTTCCTTCACATTGTCCACACATTTTGTCAGCTAGACTGATTTAAAAAAAAAATAATAGAAAACAATTCAAACCAAACTCAGAATGGTACAATTGGGTTTTGCTTTATTGCTGAGAAGGCCAGGCTGGTGACTTCGGAACATTTGCTCAGCTTCACTGACACCTGTACTGAGGCAGATAGGGCTGACAGTACTGATTTATGGTCAATTTGTATGGGATTAAAGAAGCTACTAAAATGGGAAAATTCAGTTGAATCAAGGCATCCCAAGGCATGTGAAATTCTCAAATGCAAATATCTGACAAGTACTCTGAGAAAACAGTTTAAAAGGCTACCTGCTTTTGAGTGAAGAATAACGATAGACTTGGGAATACCTGAAAATACAGGGATGGGCTATTCCTCAGGAAAAATCCCTGCTGGCTCCAAGATTTCTCAAGCCCAATGTATCTAGTCAAACCAACGATTTTACTGCTAGAGCTGATTCCAAACCACCAGATGAAAGAAGTGAGAAGGAGGAAAGCTAGAATTAAGCATTGCTTTGCTAGGAGCTCAGCGTGTTCATTTGCTGAGAAGCACACACACACAAGCTCTGGGCCTGGCCATACAAATGTGGGGCAAGTTGCAAATCTATACAACCTTATTTCCTTCCTGGATGGAAAAGTGATGCAATGTAGTTTCACTGACTTCATGCCAAGTCATGCCTTAAATCAACAACAAATGAAAAGCAGAACATAATCATACACACATTAGAACAAGTGTTAGGGGCTCCTTAGGAATTATATGGGAAAAAACATACTTGAATGTTTGTTATTTTCTGTTTCTTGAACAGTTAAAGTTCTGCAGCATTAAAATACAGACAAAAGCTGGCAAGAAAAGCAACTTCCCATTGACTTCATAATCTATCAAAAACTGACACTTTCATGAGCAGAACTTTTAAAAATACATACCTATAAATCAATTAAAATATTCAGAGAAGTATACAAAACAGTTCAAAGGAGCACAAAACAACAATTCAGGTTCCTTTAAAAAATGGCTTTTCACTTATTTTTCTCTGTCTTCAATTCACTGTCAACCACAGGAAAAATCTTTACTCAGTAATTTCCTAGAGAAATAATATTTATGTAGCCAAGGTTCTGCAGCTGGAGCAGGGAAATGCACAATATTATCGGGTGGTCTCTTACAATACAGGACAAAGAAATATTATATTAATAACAGTAGACAGTATATTTTTATTATGAAATTTCCAAAATTAGGCATCTGAACATAATAAAGGAGAAAATTCCTCACTACTTATGCTAAAATCTACAACCTAAAATTCATTGATAAAGCAACAGGCCAATTGTTTATATTCTGTCTGCTGTATTAGCTGAAAAACTAAGAAAAACAGTCCAGTTTAAAGTACTTGGCATATGGATCACAGTGCCAAAACATTCCACATTGCACTTTTACAGCAGAAATTAATTTCCAGGTAAGAACACAGCATTGCTTTTATTTTACTTGCTAACGAGAATAATTGGCAGGCAGCACTGCTGCTGCTCTAGATTTGTTCTTTATATGGATCTCTGAAGACCACATGTGCATGCAGTGGTGACAGAAATATTTTCCATATGAGCCACCACAGATTTTAAGGTCCCTCAGTCTGAACAAGGTGAGTCCATCTATCATTTTGTGTGCTCCATAACGATTAACCAGGAAGTTAAAAACTTCTGTGACAACTAGAGGGCAATGATCAGCTTCCAGTTGCTCTGATCATCAAACCATTTAAATTCGTTGAGACGCTGCTGAAAACCTTTCCCTGCTTTAACTAGATCAAAGGCAGCACAAGATTTCACTGGGACATTTTCTTGAAACAAAGCTGTTACAGATTCTCTTATTACAACACCCTGAAAGCAAAATAAAGTTTATTTCTAGACATGTGAGCTACAGAGAGTGTCAACCACACAGTGTTGGACAAGGTGTTTTTTTCCAGATCACTTCCACCTTTACCAGGGAAAGTAATTGATCTGGACTTCATTAGGCTACTATTAAGTCATGACAGCACCAATAAAGCTTTAAAGCAGAATCACTGTTTTCAGAAGATTTACTTAAGGAAGGCTTATTTATGGAACAAAATTATCTAATGATTTGTTTAAATAATGAACAGCTACACATCCCATTTCAGGTAGAGAGAGGGAGAGTGAGTATCAAATGTGTTTTTTGCAAGTAATTTCATTAGATGGAATATTTTATATCAAATAGTACCACGTCTGCTAAGTTATTTCCTAAATGGCAAAAGAGTAACAGAAAATTTCTGCTTTGGTATGAAATAACCACTTGATGACAAACTTCTTTGATGAGGACAAAAATCTGGAAAATGGCTCTTCATAAATCAAGCAGCAACTTTTTAAAGCATATAAAGAGCTGTTCTATTCCACTGTTGAAGATTTAGGAATTAGGACTATTAGCAACACATAAAGTCCCTCTTTGATTATATGATATAGAGTTTTTTAAAAATCAAGTTCTGTCTACCCTGCCCCAGACTAAACATTACATATATTTGCACAAAAAGAATGTTATTAAAGTAATGAAGACTGGAGTTTTTACATGCTCACATCCCCAAAATGTATCCTGTGCAAAAACTTTTTCACTAGCGCACATTTTTGCAGAAAATATGAACAAAACAATACCATCTACTGCTGCAGAGTATCATATTTCTCTGTATGTTAGTAAAGAAAAATTCACAAATTAGTCATCCCTCATAGAAAGCATATTGTATATCAAATCCAGAGAAGTTAAGTTTCAAACTATTCTCCTATAGTACCTTTTGGCTTTTACAAAGAAAAAAAAAAACAAACCAAACAGACCAAAAGCAAAACCAAACCAAAGCAAAAAAGCAAACAAAAATTCCCTGAACAAAACAAACCCCCAAAACTAAACCAAAGCAAAAGCTTTTTACACAACACAAACAACACAATTCTAAAACGTCTAACAGCATAAAAATCATTCACAGCCCATCTTAACAGACATGAAAAAAATGCAACTGTGACAAGACGATTTTTGACAAGACATTGTACTTTGCTTACCTCACCCCCAGGTCTTGCTAACATTGCTGTTTGAAAGCAGAGCAACGTTAGTATCAGGTAGCTGACAAACATTATTACCCAAAGTTAGAGCTACCCTGGAGGAGCAAACCCTCTGCCAAGTACTAACAGCTAGCAGATGCACTTGTGTCTCAGGATCACAGCCCTGAGCTCTTGTAGGTACGAGTCTGTCTCCCTCTCCCCCTTTCTCTCGCACTCACGGTCCGACCAGGAGCTTTGCTCTCAGCCACTGCTCTGAAGACAACTGGTAAGTTGATCTCTTCATGTAATGACTTCTCCCTGCTGGGGGAGGGGGCTCGGCCAGCACTGAGCTGGGGGGCTGCAGTCAGTACGAAGCGAAGAAGGGGAGGGACAGAAATGGTCACTGCCAAGTTATGCATCTGCTGTGATTCATGGAACAAGCTAAACGGTAACCTTTAATGCACGAGGAGCTTTGGCACAGCCTTATTGACTTAGGCAGGCATGATTGGAGAAACAGGCTAAAGCTGCTGCAAGAGATGCCTGTTGATGGTTAGACGGCATGTGCTACTTAAAGGTACAGCACCTCCTTTTATTAACAAGTTTATAATACATAGATCACAACTTAAAACACAACCAGGAAGCAACCTACGGTTTTACAGTCAGCCCTACACCAGCACAGTCTTGCTAGTCGAACAGCCTGATCCTGCCTTATCAGTCAGAACCTGCTGCCTCTCATCCCTGGCCCCAGGGCAACAGCCCAGAGGAACCCAGGTGCCCATTCGCTCTCTAGAGTGTCACAACTGCTTCCTGAAATGGGCCTCCTTCCTTTAGAACAATCCTGGAGTAGGATATGGATGTAGTTTCTCTTTCATTTGTATATTATAGCTGAAGAAAAGAAATTTTGATTTATAACGATCCAACCCATCAAATAACCTGCTTTGACTAAGCAAGCGAAAGTGCAAGCCTTTCTTAAAGTTCCAACTCCTGAAGTCAAAAAACCACACTATATTCTCATCTTTCATGTAAATACATAGTTCTTATCCATATGGTTCCAGGGGATATCTCAAAAATACGACCCAAGAATAACCTGGTCTCATATGTCAGACAGTAAACCACATGAACTCACAATACAGGTACTTGAAAATATCTCAACATTTTAGGAGGCAGGAAATAAAAATGTTGGTGAAATTGAGAAGAACACCATTACTAAGTATTATATTTCTTTTTGTAATCTGGTGAGCTTTGTATACACAGCTGAGCATGTCAGACTCCTCAGGCTATTTTTAAACTAGCTTTACCAACCTTTCTTTTCCTCTCCTATGAGAGGTGAAAGATAAAATAGTCTTCCTCAAAACTGCAATTAAATACAGTCAAACTCCCAAAGCAGTATAGGAAATTAGCATTCACACTGCTGCTGAAAGTCCAGATTCTGTTCTATTTGCATCTGTATATCTGGTTCTCCAGCAAGGCAAAATCTAACCTCTATTAATTAGACATCATTGTCACTGTACATCCTCCCTCAGTTCTTTCCTTTTACAGACTCCTACTATTGCCCATAAAGATCCCACCTTCTCCTGCCTAACCTGTCTCGCAGTGCTGTGTTTGTTCAGCACCTCCAGAAAAGCCTGCCCATTTCTGCCTCCCGAATCAGCAGACCACCTTTCACCTCTTCTTCCCCTTTTGATACACAGCCTTGCAGTGCTGTGGTCCTGGCAGCAGCAGTGCAGTACCTGTGAGCACCGTGCTCAGCGAGGGCACCCAGGCAGGAGGCCCTGCAGTGCAGGCTGGCCAGGACTGGGGGTCTCAATGGCACAAGAACCCTCTTCAGGTGACTCCCCTTGAGGGAGCAGTACGAGCTTCAGAACATTTAAGGAGGAAGAATGAGAGTTTCAGTATGGACCTCAAGAGTGGTTCTCCCAAGTTATCTGAATGATCAGAGGCTGGGGACTCTTAAGAATGGTGACTCACAGCCCAAATCTGCAGCTTCTGAAAACTTGCCACTGTAACCTTAATGGTACTTTCTGACAAAAATCATTGAGAACTCTCCATTACTATGTTGTTCTCACAAATACAACACCTCCCTTCAAGACCTACAGTACAGAAGTATTTTCTCCCCTTTTAAGGCAAGCTGAAGGTTTGCAGATTATACCGTGGTGCTGACAGCTAAATGCAGAGCTGCCATTATAGGTACTTTGTACACTGGTTGCCTATGGCAAAGTCTTCAGACTAAAAATGTAAAGCCAAATAAACTTAAGGAAATTTTCCATCAAAACCCTGTCAGGAAGCCAATCCGTCTTTCCATATTTTTTTAAAATATCTAGATGTACCACAAAAGGAAAAAGGATAGTGAGCAAACTGCCAACTAAACTGGAGTTCAAAACACTTCCAACAGAAGAGCTGCAACTATGATACTCTGAAAATATATTTAGTGCTTGAAAAAGTTTTAAAAGAACACACCATTTCAGATTGCAGTGTGTAACAGAAGCTCCAGTGATGAAAGCTCCTTCATGCAGATTGACTACTGCTTCCATAAAATTAAACTCTGTCTTGTTTTGCTGTTCTTCACAAAGTGAACTAGTTTTTCTGAATAAATATAAAGCACAGGCACAGTATTGCCAATCTTCTTTAATGACATGCAGAAAAGCAAATTTAAGGAAGAGTACCTGTGATTTTAGTCTCCTCTCTGCTGATCATTCCACAGAGCAGTATATTTTCTGCAAATAATGAACAATCTTACTGAAGTCTAACTGAAATATTACTAGGATGACTTTCTGAGCACAGAAAGCTGTACTACATTCCCATTTAATAAGTCATATAACTAATTCTTTCCATATGCATTTAATTTTTCCTCTATGAAAAATACAGGCAGAATTCCCTGAATTTCAGAAGCTGGTGCTCTGTTCTCCATGTTAAGACAAGAGATCTGTTCATACCTGCTCCTGTGCCTTCAAGCTTTATCCCAGTGAACTGGATGGAATTGTGCTGGTTCATAGGCACAAGCACAGCCTTTCTTTGCAGCACAGAGCAACTTGAAACTTACACTATGCCCAACTTACACTGCTGCAGCCATGATCAGAACTTCTCTGCAAACCTCAACAATCACTACACTGCAGATTACAAAAGTACTGGGGCAATACAAAAAATCAGTTTATGACTGATAAGCTATTTCGGATATGAAGTTGTGCAGTAGCAGATAGAGAAACCAAAATACCTTGCAACAGTTAAATGGAAGAAGTAAGATGTCAGTAATTTCAACATAAAAACACCTTTGCTTTTACTTAGAAGCATAGCAAAAACAATAGCATAACTATTTTAGGTATATAATTGAGATAGAAAGTCCAAAATTATAGTTTAAAAAAAGAAAAACCAAAACCAGAAAAAGCCATCACAATGTTTCGGGAGAAAGTTCCTATCTCTTTTTCTTGGAAATAAAAATGCACAAAACAAAAAAAGGACCTTTGGATAGTACAGTCCTTATTAAGAAAGCACTGACATTCATTTGTGAAAAAAATTAACTGTCAGTCTCAAAGGGCTTGTAAATATCAATTAGTTTATGAAGTTTGCTTACTGCCTTCCTCCTGAGGCAATTGCACCTGAATTTCAAAGAGGACAAGTTTGTTAAACTTATCAAAAGTATCACAACTACTGCTTTCTGCTAAAGGTATATTAGCTTAGAAAGTTGACCAAATTCCTAATATAAAAGTAATAACCGACAAAACATGAGTCAAAAGAAGCTTTTAAAGACTTCCTTTCTACTTCCTACAGCCTCAATGTTTGTAGAGTTTAACTCTGAAATTCTTAAAGCAAGATAACATGGAGGATGACTACATACTTCAGGATGAGTTACTTTAGAACAAGACAATGACAATTTCTGTGCATTTTGCATACAAGTGAAAATAATTATTCTAATTCATGTTTTGTCACTACAGGTGCAACATCAATGCCACTGAATCAGCTTAGTTGAGACACCTAAACGAAAAGACTGTTTAAAAGTATGATGAAGGCCAAAACAAATTTGCTGCTACAGCACAACCGACCATTAACTGTTTCTTAAAACAAGTAATTAAAATAGCATTCATCTGCTTTGGACAGACACCATCCTCCAGGAATCACTAACAGGAAAAACAGTAGACACTGCATATTCTACTACTATTTAAGAAAAGGTGTTAGGTTTTTATTTCAGTGTTCCATGTAAAAATTTAACAGAGGAGGAAAAAGGCTGAATGTACAAGAAATTCAATACAAATTACATTATCAAGTGGAAAATCTAGTATGCTTTGGTTTTATTTTAAATGGTCATTTTTTTCCAGTTGGTGATCTACAGGTTACTTGTAAAAAAGAAAGAAGGGAGAAAATTTTTATGTTGATGAAGTCATATGTAAAGATGGCTGCCATATTTATAGCTGTCAGATAGGCATTTCCAATCATTACCTCATTTCATTTTTCCAGGAAGCATTCCTTTCTGAATTAATTATTCAGATGTATTAAGGTTAACTCCATTTAGTACATGAAATACTAACACTTTCCCACGTAACTCACAGCTTTTATTTGTACCCTTTTGCTCAATTGTTTTGTTAGGAAAGCAGTTGACTTCACACCATTTCTTGTACAAAGAAGCATTTAAGGGGATAGCTATGTCCTTACAACTGAAATATTGTTTGGCTACCAGAATGCTCCATTGCATGGAGCAGCATGTCTCCTGTTGCTATCCTACATAATGAAGCTAGAGATTTACTTCTCAATCTGTATGTCTAATAATTTTTTGATCCCACTGTACAGACGAAGACAAACAGTTGCTGTGCAAAAATGCTCTTTCAAAGAGTTTGTAATCAATTATTCCATACAGTCACTTTGTGTCCTGACTAATACTTTTGTTGGTTAACTACTTTCCAACTTAACTTTCAACTTCTGTTCCTGCTTCTTTCCCTTCTTAAACTTCACAATCCTCATTTTTCCACTTGTCATCTAAAGTCACTCCAAGTTTGCCTTCTTTTCTGTTTCTCGTATTTTTCTTTCGCTTTTGTGAGGAAACAGAGATCAGTTTAGAATGTACACACCATTAAAAAGGTATTACGACATCCTGTGAGAACAGCATTACAAAGCAAGTTTCAAACACTGGCCTATACTTAGGTCAGCCCAGCGTAGGTTACAGCAGTGGGAGTTGTCAGTTCCTTCCACAAGAACAAGTTACCTTCATGACCATCCCATTTTCTCCTCTTACTGCCATGGTACTGGCAGTGCACCGTGCTTTTAAACTACACTCAAACCCTTACAAGGAAATCTGAGCATTTCCTTCCTCTTCTCCCTGCTCTTGACTTCTTAAAGCTAAAACTTTTGATTACAAAGCCAGACTTTAATAAGAAGGTCCAAAGAGCTGAATATTAACCTCAAATCGATTTATCATCTTGAATCCTTTCTTTGCTACTGAATCCATTATCCCTCTCCCCTTTCTGGCCTTACCATGTGCTAAAGGAAAGGACCTTTGCTTATCACCTGCCCAGGGCTGGGCTAGAGTGTGTATTTTTCATGGCCATATTCCAATTTTCTGTATTTTGATGACAGAATTCTGGTTTATATCCCAAGTTCTCAGAGCACCTCTCTGCCTCCCCAGACCGTAGTTGCATAGTGCAAGGAGAATAAGATGACATTTATGAGGCATTCCTTCCTCTGACCAACACTACATTTTGACTACAGAGCAAGTGGACACCATTCTTTGAACTTCTAATTTTTATGACTATCATTCATCTTGTGACAAAATTTTTTTATTTCTGCAATTGTTAATCAATGTCTTTGTTTTCCTAATTAGGCATTAAGATTTTTAGCACCATATTCTGGTTCTCCTCACACTTAAACATTGATATTGTTTTCTTAAGTATTTTCATAACATATTATTAAACATTATTCATGCTGTCTTCTTCCTCTTCCTATACACAAAAGAGTAGTGAAACCAAAAGGAAAAGAGTTCTTTGATGGATCCTATTTAATCTCCTTTTCTGTATGCATGAAAAAAGAGACACATATTTCTAGAAAACTACCTCTCATCACCCAAGTTTCACATAAGGCATTTGGATCTGTGTTTCCTGTTGAAGTGTGGCAAATGAGCAGCCACTAAAAATAGGACCCAAAGGAAAAGCAGACCTTACCCTTTAAAATATTAGAACCCTTTCCTTTGCAACTGCCATGAAACTGGAATAAACCTATACTTGGTACCAGTGCTATATTTGGACACTTCACCTAAAATAAGACATCAGACTAAGTTGGTCCATTAAAAAAATAAATACCCATGAAAAATTATAAATAATCTCTAACTATACCAAAATAATTATAAATCATACACATAATGCATATCTATTTCCTGGGAAAAGTAGGCCTCCTCCTAGGTAAAACATTCTAAATATGAGTTTGAATCTGGGTATTTTCAAATCTTTTTCTTCATCAGAGATAAAGGTTGATACTTCTAATTCCACATGTAGAAAGTAATTTAAAGATACAACAAGATATGGATCATGTAAGTATACTTGTTTTAATTATAAAACCAAATAAACAGAGAAGTACCAAAAAAAAAAAAATGAAAGGTACCAAATGGCATAACACAATAGGCCGCAATCTATTCCATGAATCCTCCTATGAGAACAGAATTAGAAAGGAGAGTTTCTTCTGGTCCAAAACTAAAAACTTGGAAACCAGATTTTAGTGGTAACACCCGTTTTCCCAAGTGTCCCACTGGCAACTGACAGCTACATTAAATATGCCATCATAAAATGATGGGAACAAGCTGTCTCCATGAGAAAACTAACCAGGTAGGATTGTGAATGCAATAGTAATTTTCAGTTTTGCTAGGAAACATTCCTGAAATTCTTTCAGAGGAAGAAGCTCTGGTAGAACATGTTTTCTTCCATATACATTCCCCGATCTGTTATCTTCTACGTTGGTAAAAATCAAAAAACACTTATGATATTCTTTGAGAAGGAAGAAAACAGAACTTCAAAGATCACTGTGAGTCCTTCCCAGCAGTGGATCAAGTGTAGCACATGCTAGGCCAATATGCAGATAGGAACTGTGTAAAAAACATTATGGTAAAATCTACTTTTGCAAGAAATGAGCATCACCACCTGCCAGCTAAAGATGAAGAGAAAGCTCTGCAAAAGCTGGCTGGTATTTTTCATGTTCAGTACTTTACTAAAGCAATAAAACAGTATCAGCCACCTTTAAAAACTGTCAGGGAGTAGTGACAGCAGTGACAGGAGCTCCCTAAAGGGATGGGGAGTCAGGTGTCAAGCTCCAACAAGGGCAGCAAGGCAGGTGCTTTCACTGGCCAGGACTCCGTGCCACTGCCACCGCAAGTCAGAGACAGGCAGATCCCAGGGGGCAGATCCAGGGGGGCAGATCCAGGGGGGCAGATCCCGG
>VYZP01073328.1:0-11027 GCA_013400635.1 Hypocryptadius cinnamomeus | reverse complement strand
ATCCTGGGGGGCAGATCCCAGGGGGGCAGATCCCGGGGGGCAGATCCAGGGTCAAACAAGTCTGTAGTGCCAAGGCAGGCCCAAGGCCAAGCCAAGCAGCCAGTCCATGGAGCAAGGTGCAGACCAGCAGGGTCCTGTCCAGGGGCACACAGGGCTGAGGCTGAGCCACACCAAGGCTGCCTCCAAGCAGCTCAAACTGGAACTGGAGGCCCAGGGCTGAATTTAAGTGTGGCTAGTGAGGTAGCCTGTGTGAGCACCAGGCTGAGGCTGGTCAGAGCCATTCTAATCAGAGCCCCGAACATCTGTGCCTGGGCCAAAATTCACTTTTCTAACCATATGAATGGAGGGCTAGCAGTAGCAGAAATCAAGCAAGCAAAAGGAAGAAGGTAGGAGATTGTATTTGGCAGCAGATAAACAGTCTTGAAACAGAGGTAACCTCATAAGGAGTCAGTGCTGCATGTATCACACAGGCTAATTAGTGGACAGTACTAGAGCAGCATTCCACGGAACAAAAGAAAGTCAACATCCCAGCAGGAGTCATAGAGCTGGAGAACCAGAGCCAAGGACAATCCTACAGCACAGGCACCTCTGTTCTCTGATGTCATTGAGGTACTAAATCACAGATTAAGAGCCAAAGGGTGAATAGAAAGAATCTTGGAAGACTTGTATCATGATCCATTGTATTTTTTATAGTTTATAGGAATACCAAGCTTCCATCCGCTTCTGACAGGAAAAACAAAAAGGAAAATAGCTGTGTTGTTACCAAAGGAAATGTACATGTTTGACTGTAAACTTGGGATTTAACTGCAATGCTGGTCAAAATGCACTGGATGCACACTCATCCAGAATCCAAATACAGGAAGAAAGAGGAGGAAGGTTTCCAAAGCAATTTCATTACACATCCCAAGTTACCTAAGTGAGCAGTGAGAACTAATCTCACAGTACTGTAGCCTACACTTTGGGCAGCAAGCACATCTCTACTTTTCCCATCTAGGTACTAAACTCCTGAGTCAAAGATGCAGTTATTCCTTCCCGAAAATCTCTCCATATTCTGTTTGATTCCATTTTCCCAGTTCACCATCTCTACCAACAGGACTGTCAGATCTCAGCATACTGCCTGCCTCTAATGCATTGCAAATTAAAAGACTTAACACCAGCCTAGGTCAAAATCTACCCCGTTAGTAGACTCAAGGCTCATTTTTCATCACTGGGGGTCCATGCCAGGTCAAAAACACACAGCACAGCAGATCAGTTACACTGCTGGTGCAAATTAGGTACAAATTAGAAGCATAGCTGCAGTGCTAGAACAAGGCTTCTCTTTCTCTGCAGATCTATGATGTATAAAAATGAACAAACTCTTTCTAAATAAATAGAAACTGTGCATTTTTATTGCCTAGATAAAAACAAAATTCTGGGGAATCTGATTGTCTATAGAGTAGATTTTTTTGATAGTTTATCTTATAAATGTGCTTGCTTTCAAAGTAATCCTATTAAACACATGCTGCCCATTAGAACCAAGTGAACCTTCAGTGTATGTGGAGTCTTCCAGCTATCTGGACAGTGGTCCCACATGCTTAAAAGCTTGGGAAGCACACAGCTAGAGCAGACTTCATTGCATTTTTCTAGGTGTCTTTCAAGTGCACATACCATTTCTGAAAATGACAAATTCTGCATGGCTGATTTCTGCTACACAGGAAATTGGAACCATATAGCTACAGATTATGTTAAATCTTGAGCTAAATGGCATGTGTATGAATTCTGAAAATTAATATGCAGCTCACACTAGATAAGGAGCATCTTAAAATAATTATGCATCTTTATGTCTCAAATATTTCATTTTCTACTGGATTAGCAACTCACAAAACTGATAAATGCTTGAATAAACAGATGATGAGTCTCTCAGTACCCAGAGCACATACAGTATAATTTAAGTTGAAATTTCCCTTCCTGAATCCACCAACTGAAACAAGTTCAGTACTGTCAAATTTTCTCATGGGACAAACAAGTTGTCTAAATTCAGGCAAATTCACTTCTCTACTATATAAGGAGGAGAAATAAGCCCAAAATGACTGCATGAAATTGTTTGGTACTCTGAAAACTTTTCTTACGTCACTTAGCATGCCATTTTATTTGTCAGCAGTTATATATAATTCTTAACCCTTGGTATAAGAAAACCAGTGTATATATATATATATATTAAAGACTTCAGTTTTAATTTTACAGTGTAAAATCTCTACACAATGGCACAAAATCTGGAAATACTGTTTGCTGGTAACAAGGTGTAAATAAATCTAGAAATAATTCTAGTAGGGACACAAAAAAAAAATTACTTCTTAAAAGGTCACCTAGAACAAAGGAAGTGAGGAAACATTTTCTGTGTGCATTTTGAAAGACACAAATGGTGCTGATTACTTTATCCCCATACTCAGACTGTCTACGTGGGTTAAAGCTACCAATAATACCAGTTCTAATCTTAAAGGCCCGTGGAGAGACATAAAACCAGACTGCTTAAGAAATCTGGTTGTAAAAGCACATCTGTGCGGCCAACACCATCACATGGCTGGAAAACAATCAGAATTTCAACAAGAATCAAGTGAATAAAACCCACAGAAAATTCCTTCATTGTGAAAGGAAGATTTTCTTTGGAAGATTTCCTACACAGTTCCAAATCTCTTCAATACAATAATTTCATACTTGTGTGGTGCATGTCTCAAATAAGTTTCCAACAATGTTTCAGGGAAGATTTCCTAACATTGAGCTACTTCTCAATTAATATATTACTTATTTTTAGGTACAGCTTCATGTACTAGCTCATGTCCAATGCCATAGTACTCACCACGAACTTAGTTGCCTGGGATACCAGTTTTAGAACCCTGCCAGGCCACTGGTAGCATAGCTGGTTTATATTTGGTTTGCCTTTTTCACATGTATTTTGCAAACCACTTAAAACTGCCGGTTTAGATACACTGTCAAGGGATTTGAGCAAGCGTGCAAAACAATGACAAAACTAACAATATTGAAAAAAAATTAAAAATATATTTACCTCATCTTTACTTTTTTGTCCACTTATAGTTTTTTGCAGTTTGCCATAATGTTGGAAAGCTACATGGAAAATGACGGCACACACAGATACATAAATTCCCCCAGTGACAAATAAGCAAACAGCTCCAACCACCATTTCCACACTGGCAGTTTTGTCTATTTAATTTGCATATTTGTCATTATTTGGTTTACAAGCAAGTTTATAATTAAGAATGGTCATTTTATCCCAAGAAAACAACCAAAAAAACTGCAATGAAAACGTTTTCAGCATCTGTGCGTAACCGCAACTATCGGAATAACGTTTTGAATCCCAACGCAGGATTCCTCCCAGACCCAAGGTGCCACCACCGGCAACTGGGGCTGCTTGGACAGTGCCCAGTGCCTCCTGACATCAGGAACCTGGGCAGGTGGGTTTTGTTTCCCAGGGGAAAGGGCTGGTGTTGGTGTTCAGGGGTCCATGGCCCTGAGTTGGCTTCCACCTCCTGAGTCTGATTTTTTTTTTTTTTTCTCACAGGCTTCAAAGTAAGTTGCTGTTTTATAGTGCTTTAGTTAATTTAGATTTAATCAGAAAATGTGTGGTTGATTGGAAACTGTTTGCTTGTCTTTCAATCTCAGTAACCTTTTCATTCATTTTTCTAATATTACGCAGAGATTTATTTTTTTTTCACTTAAAAGAACTGATATTCTTCTCTCTTATGAAAGATTTCAAAGATAAAAATTTACAGTGCAAAATTCTGCACAATATTCTAGACTGGAAATCTAATTAATACAAAATATGCAACATTTAAAATTCCGAAACACATTATGTGCAACTGGACCAAGACAATACTTCAGTATCCAGGTTAAAATGTGTTGGTAAATGGCATTAAACAAATTCAATGTGCCATGGAACCCTAATGACTACTTATCCAAAGCCAAAATAGAGACAGAATTAAATCAAGCACTACTCTTTGAATGAGAATATTTATTATTAAGTATTACCAGAGAATACTCACCATTCCTCTTAAAAAAACTTTTAAAATCTCATTCTTAGGACATGTCATATATCATAACTTATCAAGATTTTTCTGCAACCTAGAGACACTAAAGAAAGTGTTTAGTAAAGAATGGTTTTCAAGTTGGTAAACTTTCTTTCTAGGAAAAAAACTTCACTTTTTCTTTTCCTCTTAAAAACTTTAACTGTGGAGGATTCAAAGTCAGATACGATACTTAGTTTTAGTAAATAGTCTCATATCTATATCTAGAAGAACAATATATTTAAGAAAAGTTTTTTAGAAATTCCTATGCACGATCACCTATTCTATGTATTGTTAGGCAGAGCATAATCAGCTTCTGAGGGTATTTTAGGAGATTACCAACTAGGCCCTTCAGGACATCTGTCCTACCACCCCAACACTTTCAATCACTGCCTTTCAATCTGTGTAGGAGCCACAGACTACTCCTTTCATCGTGGAGAAAAATATAGGACACATCCATAATTCCCCATCTAAGCTTCATGCTATTCCCTGCCAAGGCGGTTTGGCAAGCAGGGAAGATATTTCAAAGGAAAACATATAGGGCCTCACTCAGCCATATTAATGCTCCTTCACATTCCTCCTGCAATATTATCCTGCCCATAAGGCTTATTTAAGTACAAGAACATCTTTGGCAAGCAGGGCTTTCAAAACAGAGACCCGCGTGGAGAATCCAACAGCAGTACTTAGTTTTCACCTTCACACAATAGCCATATTACAAAAACAACTTGTACTTACATGGGAACACAAAGTGATGGATAGGTTTAGATTTGAAATCAAATATAGCTTCCCCAGCAAATTTTGAGAAAGTCTGCTGCCGTCACCTTGTCATTTTGCACAAAAATTAGAAGGAAAAACCCCAAAACCCTACAGAAATATACAAGCCAATATCCCACAGCAGCACCATAAAGGGTAACTCTAGACTAAAAACCCTATTTTTTTAATTGAACACAATAGTGGGAAGCAAGGACTGTCCATTATATGGCTGACAAAAACAACACACAGACATCCCTACCTTAACAAATGTCTTCTCTAAGCAACTTCATGTTTTGAGTTCTAACACAGTGCTTTAATTGGAAGAATATATAGGGTTTTAACGCAAAAGACATCCCCATTATGCTTAATTTAACATTCCTCTTCCAAACTGAAAGCCAACAGGACAGTTTGATCAGTTACAGGATGGTGCATCTTACACTTGAAGGAACAAAGAAAATTCTCAGAAGTATGATTCTGAAAAAAGTGCTGAAAGCAAAATCTCTTCTTGCACTTAAGCAACTAAGAACTTGAAGTCAAACTCATCAATGTAATTCCTAAAGCACAAGGAGAAAAGACAGCTAAAAGTTGCTCTGCAATAAGGACTGTTACTAGTTTATCAGATGTGATCAGCTGACCACAGAGAAATTTTGAAAAATTATTTTAAGGTAGCTCTGTTTTGACGTGGGCTATAGTAAGACTATGGAGAACATTTTTGGAAGAGTCAAACTTTTGAATGTATTTCATGCTGCACCCATCTTGGTCATCATTGTACAGTATATGTATAACTGATAGATTTACAACAAGTTTCTGAGCTGGAAGGTTTTTTTTTAATTACTTTCAAGATCAGAAATTGGATTGGGATTATGCTTAAGAAATACAAACTTTAAATTTAATATGAAATTAAGTTCTAATGAATTTGCTCTAGAGCAGACTTTTTATGCAATGCATGACAATTCTGCATCTAATTCTGCATTCTGCCACAAATTCCAGTTTACCACCATTATTACTACTCACATCAATCACACAATGTTTACTCTGAGCATACACTTGCTTAGTCTGTGGGGACATTGGAATACAGAAATTCCCAGGAATATATTGAGCATGTGAACCCATCTATTCCACATAATTAAATCCAATACAGCAGAAATATAAACTAACTGCTTCTGAAAGAAGTATAGAAAGAAATATAAACACTACTTCTGAAATAGACTGATTTCACTTTTTCTAATCTTCTGTAACATACTTCTGCAGACACAATCTTAAAATTCTTAGATTAGCTCCCTATCATTTCATATAACAGGCTATGAAATCTTAAAAATGTACCTGGTTCTGTCTCTATTTGGAAAAGAAACCACAGCAAAACCAAAATCTTTAAAATCATATTACAATACATCTTTGTAGATAATTTTTCCTTTTACAACTAAAATTCCATTCAAGTCTGAGTTTGAACAGATATTCAGAAATATTTTTGAGAAAATAAAAATTCTACACTTCTATCTGTGATGAATTCTGCTTTCTTTTAATAACTGATTATTAATCAAGGTCTTCTGTCCAACTTATACACTCATCTGCTCTTTGAACCTACAGTGTTTTATAGGCACACACTACACACAAAGCTCTCTTCTTTAACTGATTAAAACGTGCTCATTTCACCCATCAGCCATGGGAATGCTGAAGAAAAAAATGAAATCATGATGATAAAAAGCTTATTTAAGCTTCAAAAGGAAAGCATACTCAGAGATGCCCCATTTAACATGTAAGCAGTAACAGATACAGCTACCAAAGCATCACAGGAATTGATATACTGTCAGCAGAGGGGCCAAACTGTAACCATCACCTGTACAGAGATTCAGACTGGCTTTCATTTGGTTGGTGCTATTTCCACTTCTGCCTTTTTTTTTTTTCTTAGAAAACTGCAAATGTCCAGCACCTCTAGGGTCTGTATCTTGTTCAACTCCAGCCTGCTGACACGCTGACGAACAGCATCTGCCAATTCAAAGCAGCTCTGACCAGACTGACTTGATGCAATCTGGCAACCTAATCATCTTAAGCTGTCCTCTGGAATACCTGTTCTGCATCTCAAAGTGCCTTTTCCACACAAGTAAAAATGGTTGGTGTAACTTTGTAGAAATTCACTGTTTTGTAACACTGGGCATAATGTTCTACATCTGGATAGCCTGGACAAATACACAAAACCCCCTTTTATTCTCCCAGGTTAACATTTCCAGGAAGAAAGGGGGACAAGATTTAGAGGACGAGCTGAGGCCCGAACATATGGTTGCTGTAACCTGTGCAACATAAGCTGAGAGAAGGAGAGGGTAGCTCATCCAAGTTCTATTCGGGAATACATTTAAGACACACCCATAGACACTGTATATACAACCAAAGTATCACACACATAACAGGCTTCAAGAAAAAAGCAGAAATACAAGGCCTTTTGCTAATTTTCTAGCTAGCAGCAAGTGTGATGCCTCCCTTTGGAAGGGGCGTTGGAGGCCAGTGGCAATAGGAGAACAAATTAGCTGTATTGGTCTGGAAAGTTTATGATTAGCTTGGGAGGTCTGAAGCCTGCTGATCACTACAAAAATAACATTTCACTTTGATGCATGTCTATCGACTCTCACTATATTAAAATGTTTTCATTTCTAAATGTGGGTTTCAGCTGCTGTGTCTGGCCACCATGTGACATGAAAGTGTGGATCTTTATGTAACACATTTTTTTTCTGATCAGTATTTCATGTAAGAGAAGTTAGCGAACACTGAATATTCTGTGTGCTTGTGTGCCTGCAGTGATTTAAGAGTTCAAACTAAGACAAAATACTCATTCCTGAAAACACATACTGGAATAAAATGCACAGGTTCACCATTAGAACTAAAATATCTTATGGCAAATTGAGTGGACAATGCTGATATTTTAAAAATTAAGCCAGAGTACTGCATAAATCAAGATCAAAACTCCACAGCAAAAGCATATGAACTACCAGGACATTGACCATATATCCTCCAGCAAACATTAGAAAGAATTCATTTGTGTGTTGGCAGAAGTACAGCACCTTAAGCACTTGTGCAATAAAAACGTCGGACATGACAATCAGGCAGTATGAAACTATTCCTCACAGGGGTTTTAATACTTGTTATGAACTGCTGTATTAGAGAAGTTCAATCTTTCTTTGCAGCTACCTTTAGTATTTTTTCAGTCAGAGGCAAATAACTCTTTACAAATGTGCCTCTTCCACCTCTGACTTGAGGATTTGGGATTGGTTTCCCTAAATGAGGCTTGTCTTAAATTAGCTTTACAATAAGAACCAACTGCAGTTGTACAGATAAGCAATTCTCTTAAGCTTCATGTTCTGTTGCTACACAGCATATCGAGCTCTCTCTGTCCTCTCTTCATTGTACCATATGAGAAGGGCTAATGGGGATCTTGTGTTTATGGCAATGGTCAGGGACTCTGAAGAGTTAGGTTCTTACACCTAAGCACAAGTGAAATGAGCTGTGTTCCTAGATGGACAGCCATATGCAAATATAATTCAAAATCAAGTTTGGATTTTAAGACCAGCATTGAATGAGGACCAAATTTCACAATTTTGGAGATATTAGTGAATTTAGAGAATTAGAGAACTTCTGACATAGATAGAAAACTACTAGGCTGTGATAGTTTGATTTGAAGATGCAGTTCAAATCATCACTTCCAAAGTTACAGTGGGTTTACATTCAACATTCCTTCTGGTCAATCCCTAAATGAAGAGAGAAATGAGAAGCAAAAGTTCTTGAAGTGCCCAGATCCCCCCCACACAATGACAGCTTCCCTCTTTCACAGTCTTTGTGCAGTTGTTGCCAAGGAAGTAACAGAAAAGCCTCCACAGGTCTTTACTACTCATGGGTCTGTTTTCTTATTAGAGAGCCATGCAAATGTCCTTGTGACTTTTGTACAATATTCTTTCAGCTCAATGGATGCTGCTTATTTCTGCAAGAGTTTCTTCTAGGAAATAGTTATTTGCAGGTAATTGCAATAATGACAGTTCTACAAAGATTTTCAGAACAATATGAAAAAATTATATACCACTTCTCTAGGAAATTATTAGCAACTTCCTTACTAAAACATAGTAGTTGGTGATCCCCAGTTCTCTTCTTATGCAGACACGTTTTGAATCCTACACAGAAGTTAATACAGATTCCAAACATCTGATGCTGACAGTTTATATGTGTAGGATAATGTATATTGAGAGCATGTACTATACAAACCAAGAAAACTGAAGAGATTGATTTAAAATTCACATTACACAGCTTGAGATAAGCTTCTGCATGAACTATCTATCAAGGACAGCTACCATGATTCTGTGATCAAATAGCTGGTGACACTAGGGAAATTTAGTATACATATGCAAGTAAGCTGGAAATTATTTTAGACTGCTGTCACTATGCAAACAAACCAAAATGAAAGTTAAACAGAATGGTCTTTGTAATAGCTGAAAAAAGGAAGGGCACATTTCAGACAGATGTCACTGAATGTCTGTTGAATATGCTTCTACTAATATAGTATGAAAAATGATGCCAGTGATTTTAATGGGTAATTAAGGGGTTGATGTGAATACATTAATAACTTTTTCTTTTCCTTGGTAGTCTGATATTTGTGTTAATTTCATGCCTTGTGTTCTACATTCTTTTATTCAACAAACAGAACAAAATCTGGCACAAACATCAAACTATGATGAACTAAAGAGGCAAAACTAGGCAACCTTTCAACTGAAATCCACAGGATTACACAGTATCACACAACACTGGGGCACTTGTTGACTTAATGGAAGGAGCACAGCACTGCACATTTAAGACACTTCATGCAAGATTAAATTGAGTTGACTTATCAAGCAGCAAAGAGCTCAGCCATGGAGAGACTTAGAACATTGTGGACGGTTTAGCATCTGTTTAAGTTTAAGAAATATACACTGATGACATTCATGCTGTCAGGCTGACAGAGCAATTGGCTAACTCAGGCACATGACTTTTGTTTGTTCTAACGCACACTGATTGGTCTACCACATACAAACTTTTTTATCAGCGTTTTCCTCACCATGCTTTCAAAACCTGGACTTTTCATCACATTGTTTCTAAGCCGTGGACTAATACTTATAAAATATAGTCTTATACCAATCAGATTTCTGCTTTTGTCTATACAGTTTTAAGAGCTAACTATAGTTTCATTCCATTTCCAGCACAAGTCAGGATTAGTACAGAAAATATAAGGGCAGGAGAGCAACTTATAATAGCAATTAATGTCATAAATTCAGGCTGACATATGATGTCATTACTGCTTATTTAAGTACATATGAATGCAACAAATGTTAGATATTTTAAAATATTTTTAATTGAACTCAAACATTGGGAAAGTTACTGTTTGTCTGAGCTGGTCATGAGCTAGTAAAAATTTTGCATTTAATTGGGTGTGATCCAATCACCTTTCACACTGCTCCATCAAAAAAACCAAATGCTTTAGACTTTCCAAAGCCAGGCTAGCTTAAGATATTTACAGATTATTCCCAATGTTGTTTTTGTATATGATAGGTAGCTGTCTATAGAGTAATAACTTTTTAACCAGATAAAAACATGATGATGAAGGTCTCCACTACCTACCCCGACACAAGAGACCCTAACCAGGAAACAGCGAATAAAGAGTTTCTTAGAATTGTGGAAAGACAAGAAGGCAGCACAGTTGTATTGCAAGTTTGCAAATACGAACATTCCAGCCAAACCTAAGTGTGCATAGAAAAGGGCCATTAAAAATGGCAAAACAAAGGATTATATTCTTTTTGCACTATGTTCTTATTCCCTGTGCAGATTTTTTCCTAGCTGTGTGGTCCCTTGGCTAAAATGAAAAACATTCCTGGAGGACTTTTGACATTGCAGTGATGAGGAGTAAGGAGTAAGAAGAAGCTAGAGAACACCGACTGCAGCAGGGGTAACGCTTGTTAGCAACAAAAGCTCAGACTCAGTAATGGAACGGAAGAAGCTGATCATGAAAAGATGGGAGTCAAGTGGGAGGAGAAGGACTCTTAGTAATACTCATAATTAACTGAGAGGGGATACTGGAAGACAAGTGTGATGATGAAAAAAGGTGCAGGAACTAAATGGGTTAAAGGTAGCTTTAGTGTGAACTCACAGGTAAGTGCTTCTTCCCAGCATCCTGTGAAATAGGAATGTAACATCCATTTAGTTGCC
>VYZP01073327.1:6469-38443 GCA_013400635.1 Hypocryptadius cinnamomeus | reverse complement strand
ATAGAAAAGCCAAAACCTGAGGCATCACCTGAAGATGGAGTTTGGAGTGAGCCACAGGACAACCACAGCCACCCTGGCCTGGGAAATCATTCCAGGCAGGAAGAGAGGATGGGTGGGATGAGCTAACCGAGAAACTTGGGAGCAAAGGAAGTGGCTGCTGCAGCGATTCCCTGCTGGATGCATCCCAGGATTTGTGCTGGGTGTCATTGTCCAGAGAGGTTCCTGCCAGCCCTGTGCCAGCCTGGAAGGAGGCATTGGAGTGAGGAACATCCTGGGTGCAGCTCAAACGTGGAATCTGGGAATGGGTTGGGTGGAAGGACCTTAAATACCATCCCACTCCACCCCTGCCATGGCAGAGACACCTTCCCCTGTCTCAGGTGCTCCAGCCCCAGTGTCCAGCCTGGCCTTGGGCACTGCCAGGGATCCAGGGGCAGCCACAGCTGCTCTGGGAATTCTATTCCAGCCCCTCCCCACCTTCCCAGCCAGGCATTCCTTCCCAATATCCCATCTCAATTCTACCTTCTTTTACTTAAAGCCATTCCCTGTGTCCTGTCCCTCCATGCCTTGTCCCCAGTCCCTCTCCAGCTCTCCTGGAGCCCCTTCAGGCCCTGCAAGGGGCTCTGAGCTCTCCCTGGATCCTTCTCCTCCCCAGGTGAGCACCCCCAGCTCTCCCAGCCTGGCTGCAGAGGGGCTCCAGCCCTTGGAACAGTTCTGGGGCCTCCTCTGGGCGCTCTCCAGCAGCTCCACATCCTCCTGATCCCATATTCCTGGTGTCTGCAGCTTTAAAACTGAGCTGAGTTGACTCAAATCCCTTCCCTGGGATGTGTGGAAGTGGGATTTGTACTACTCCATCTGCTACCTGAGGAGGAGGGCGAGAAACGCACTTTAACGAGGAGAACTTGGGGAAGACAAACATATGGACTTGGGAATTTTATGGATTGCTTTTTAATAGTTCAGAGCTCTCCAAGTGGGGCTGAAAGCATTATAATTCCCAGGAAAAAGGCGCAGGGAGCAGCTCCTTAATTGGACCTGAGCAAGACGATGTGAATGGAAAACAGGGAGTACTGAAATAGCTTTCCTTGGTAGGTTCTCTGTCAGGGAAGTGGAGTTTTGCAGTTCTTCCCTCCTAAATTAACAGTTTAAGATAAAAACCCAGGAAATTCTCAGCTGGATTTTTAAGAGGAACAAAATTGTAGAAATTTGGGGAAAATGGAACAACTGGGGACTTCCAGCGTGGTCACAAAACTCACACTGAGCTATTTTTATTCCATATCCAAGTAGAGAGAGGTGGAGTTATAGGGAGGGAGTTTGGAAGCAGAACAGATCCATTGGGAATATTGATTTGCCACTTGTAGTTTTTCCCTGGTTCCCACCCTTCCTAAAAAAATTCCCGTTGGATGGGAGGTCACACCAGCAAAGCTGCATTCCCTCCTCCTGATTCCTCTGCTTCCCACCTCAAATTTTCCAGGTCTTTCCTTCCCTTTTCAGAAATTCCTGAGCTTCTTTAAAGCCTTTAAACCAAAATTTCAATTAAATGCAAATAAAGCAGAGTTTATTTTAATTTAGATTTTAAGAATTCATGGAGTATTCGTTCCAGACTTTGGGAATACTGCAGTGATGTTGCCACAGAGTTCCAGTGGTGCTCTTTATCTGTTTATCCTCTTCCAGACCTGTATTTTTAAGGATTCTGTTCCATAGGCACTAAAAGAGCTAAAATTTGATGTTTTGTTCTCTTAGAGGATTTAAACAACTTTGGAAAAGAGCTTTGCCATAAATTATTCAAGTAATAAATATATTTGGGAAGCGTTCAAGGTTGGATGGGGCTTGGAGTAACCTGGGATAGTGGGAGGTATCCCTGTCCATGGCAGGAGGTGGAATGGGATGGGATTTAAGCTCCTTTCCATCCCAAACCACTGCACAAAATATAGATTTTATCTTTCCATACTAAATGTGAAATCCATGTTTTTATTGACCTGATATATTCAGTATTTTCCCCAAAATTTCTTACATTTATGGGAAGGTTCTTAATTGCCAGCAATGGGATTTGATGGTTTCCTTGAGTTTCTTCCCAAAGAAGTCTGGGAAAAAAAAGGATAATAATTAGGTGCTATTTTCTTATAAAGAGATATATATAAAAAATATATAAATATATAAATATGGATCTAAAATCCTGGAATGACAAACACATGCACAGCCAGGATGCAGCTGTTGGGGAAAAACATCCCTCAATCATGGGAACAATTGGGAAAACAAATCCTGTGCCATTTTTAGGCCATCTCCAGAGAAGGGCTCATCAAATCTGCATGAATTCCATCCCAGAAAGGGCTCCCAGCTCTCCCTGGGCCCGTGTTTTCTCTGGAATGTCGTGTTCTGCACATCCAGGCAGGGTTCAGGAAGGTCAGGCTCTGATGGATTGCACTTGGCAGCTCTGTGGCCTCAGGGCTTCTGAGGAATCTTCCTTGGAAGGCAGGTGAGCTGCTGGGAAAGAGGAATTAGCCTTTTGTGTCCCTGCTGCAGTTTTCTCCTGCAAGTTTCCCTTCTTTTTTTGCATTTTTATGGATTAGCAGGTGGTTTCAAACATCCATGGAGAAGGCGGAGCAGCTGGAGCCCTGTGGGGGTCAGAGGTGTCCTTGGGGGTTCCTCGAACACCTGGAGGTGGCACCAGGGCTCCTGTGGCACATCCAGGTGTAGGACTGGATCTATTCCAGTGGGATCCCACCAGAGAGAGCCAGGCTGGGAACTGTCACAGCTGGTGGTTCTGAGGGAATGGGAGTGATGCTGAGAGCTGCTGTCACCATCTCTGCCACCAGAGATTCCACAGGGATTAAACCTCTGGGCTGGAGAGGAGAAGGATCCAGGGAGAGCTCAGAGCCTCTGCCAGGGCCTGAAGAGGCTCCAGGAGAGCTGGAGAGGGACAAGGAATGACAGGACAAGGGGAATGGCTTCCCTGTGACAAAGGTTGGGTGGGAGGTTGGGAAAGATTTCCTGGCTGGGAGGGTCGGGAGGTCCTGGAATAGAATTCCCAGAGCAGCTGTGGCTGCCCCTGGATCCCAAGGCCAGGCTGGACACTGGGGCTTGGAGCAGCCTGGGACAGTGGGAGGTGTCCCTGCCATGGGAAATGGGATGGGATTTAAGGTCCCACCCAACCCAACCCATTCCCAGATTCCATGCTGCGCAGCTGAAGCAGGGAGTGCCACATTCCATCTTTTCTGGATTTTTTACCTGGAAAACAAAACTGAGCATTCACAGCAGCTGGGGATGGATCCTGGAGTTCCTGAGCTGCTGCCTTTTCCTGGCAGGGTTTGCTGGGAGCTGCCATGGGATCAGCACTCCTGGAATGCTTTTCAGTCTCCTGTAATCACATCCATCATCAGCATCATGAATTCCCATCCTGCTCCTCTCCTGCTTCTCATGGAAAACCATCCGGAACTGCCCCTAATGCAGGATTTTCCTGAAGTATTCCAAGTAATTCTGTTTTGATCCAGCTGTTAATTGCTAATTTTGATGGCATTTGTTTCACCAGGAATTACCTTTTCCCAAAGTGTGGAACAGCTTTGTCAGGGAGTTCTCTTGGCATAAATTTAAACCCAGGGAAGGATTTTCCTGAGCATGGAACTTTTTTCATGGTTGTGTTGGAAGTTTTCCACAATCGACTGGGGCTGGAATTTCATGTGAAGGGTGAACTTTGCATTCTCATTTGATTTTATGATTTTAGTTGAATGCTAATGAGCCTTTAATTATCATTTTTGAAAGTTAATGACTGAGATAATGGGCTCGGGGCTGTTCCCTGTGCTGCTCCGTGGGGGATATCCAGATTCCTGCACATCCTTGGGATGAGCAGTTGGATGCAGCTCCAGGCTGGGAACAAGCCCTGCTTTCCCCAGCTCTGGTTGTTGGAGGAGGAATGGAGGGGCAGATGCCAATCTTTCCTCTCCCTGACCAGGGACAGGATCCAGGGAATTTCCTGTGCCAGGGAAAGCTTAGGTTGGATATTGGGAAAAGAGGGTGGAGGGGCACTGAACAGATCCACAGGGAATGGTCCCATTCCCAAGGCTGCCAGAGCTCCAGGAGTGTT
The DNA here is from genome assembly GCA_013400635.1 of Hypocryptadius cinnamomeus. Lineage (NCBI taxonomy): Eukaryota > Metazoa > Chordata > Aves > Passeriformes > Zosteropidae > Hypocryptadius > Hypocryptadius cinnamomeus. The sequence continues at coordinate 34,368 of VYZP01073327.1, read as the reverse complement.
TGGAAAACAGGCAGAGGGTGGGATTGTTGGGGTGTCTGTGCAGGGCCAGGAGCTGGATCAATGATCCCTGTGGGTCCCTTCCAGCTCAGCACATTCCATGATTTTCTGGTTGTGACATTCCTTAGTCCCTGATGTTCCATTCTGGCACCACCTCATTCCTGTCCCTCTCCACCCTTGCGTGGTTCTTCTGAACTTGGAAGCACAGGACTGATCCCAGTGCTGGACAAACCCAACTTCCCATCCTCATCCTCATATTCCCTATAAAACTTCCTAAAAACTATTGAACTGGGTTAATCAAACGCAAATTTTGAATTCTTCTCCTCAAGACCCCGGAGCTCGTTGTGCTGTCGCTGCTGCAGACCCGCTCTGCCTTCCCCAAGTTGTTTTCTTGTTGCTTTTCTATGGAAGAAGAGGATTATTCTGGTTGCAATTTCCATGGAAACAATTACCATAAAGTATTGATCGCCCAGGATAGATTGGGAAGCATGAAAGGATAGAGGTTGTCTCCATGGAAACACGGACATTTCGAGCTTTTTATTCCTTAAGAAAAGAATTCTTATGGCTTTCCTTTAAACAAGTTCCTGGTCCAGTTGAAAATAATTGTGTAGTTTTAATTAAAATTCTTGGTGTAATCAAAAATCTGTTTTAATAGCATTCCTATATTGCAAAGAAAAGTGTGGAATAGCATTTTCCTAAAAAAAAAAAAAAAAGGATTTGCATCATTTGCACAGCATTTTTCACATTGAAAAGTGGCTGAGCCACATCATTAATTGTCCATGAAAACCAGGTCAAAATTTGGCCTTTTCCTTCTGGAGTTTTGGAATTTTTGGAAGGATTTTAGTTTTTTCTAGGATTTTAATGGCTTGGTAAAGGAATCACCAACCTGGGACAGCACCGGGTGGCACAGGGATTTCAGCTCCTCAGGCTGGATTTGGTTCAGGAAGAGCTGAAGTTGGACTTGAATTCTTCTGATTTCAAATCCTTTCTTCCTCATCGGAGAGCCTCCAAGGCTTCAGTTGCTGGGGATGTTTTGGGCACTTCAGAAATTCCTCCAGAGAAATGATGGGAGAACAGATCCTTTGTTGTTTCAGGAGTGGTTTGGATGCTCAAACCTCAAATCCCAGAATCCCAGACTGGTTTGGGTTGGAGGGACCTTCAAGCCCATTTTGTTCCTACCTGGACACCTTCCACTGGCCTGGGACACTTCCAGGGATGCAGGGGAGTCCACAACCTCTTTGGCTGAAAAATCCCCAAATTCCCAAAGAACTCATCCCAACTGCCAGCCTGGAAATCATTCCAAGCTTTTCCCTGGATGGTTTGGGACCAGTGGAGACTTCACAGGAGCCTTGCAATGGGTTTAGAAATCTGGTGGAATAAATGGCCCAGAAGAAAACCCCTGAAACATCCAAATCCCTGTGGAGGAGTCTGGGTTTGGAACAGGGTGGGCTTGAAGGTCCCTTCCAACATGGAATCATGGAATGATTTGGGTGGAAGGGACCTTAAAGGCCATCCAGCCCCACCCCTGCCATGGAATGGATTTTTTCTATTTCTAGCTAAATACTCTTAAAAGCTGATTTTTGCTTTTATGGCTTTCTGTCCATTTTTTTGTACCAGACTCCAGGGAGTTTTTCATAATTCCCTTTTTCAAATCAAAGGTTTAGAACTGACCTCACTTCCAGATCCTGCTCTGCATCATTCCTTATGTTTAGATCTCGATTATTCCCAGCAAATCCAATATTTTTCCTGCCATATCACAAAAACCTTTGCTTTCTTTGTCTGTCTTCCTGCTCTGGTTCTCTTCATCAGCATGAGAGCTGATAAATATTTAGTGTGATATAAATAAGTACCTCGATACCACATTAAACATTCCATCAATTAAAGTCCCTGCTAATTGAAGGCAAAACTTGTCAGTCTGAAGGAAAATAAGTCCATTAAGGCAGGAAAAACGACATTTAGGAAGGAATGGGATTGTTTTGGCAGCTACAAAACAATTGCAGCTTTTTCAGACTACACATAATTATTTTCTACTCTTTTTAAGCTTCTTTCCATGCAAATTGAGGGTGAGACCTTGCTGGGGATTTGGGAATTCCAGAAACAGGAATGTGCAAACTCCTCCTTTTCAGCAGGAAGCAATCACGCTGTGGAGACAAAACAGATTTTTTTATGTCTTTTTTTTTTTCATTCCAGGATATTTCCCCCCCCCCTTTTTTAGTGGCATCAGGAATGTCTGGTTTTTGTAACTTGGATTCAGATTGTTTCTATTTGTACTTGGATTTATGGAGTTAATCCCTGGTTGGAATCACAGAACCCTGGAATGTTGTGGGTTGGGAAGGACCTTGAGGATGATCCCATGGGCAGTGACACCTTCCCACTATCCCAGACTGCTCCAAGCCCCATCCAACCTCAACCAAAACTGGGAATACTCCGTGTTTAATTTTGGAATTGAGGGAAAATGAGAATTACTACATAGCAGATCTGCTGGAGCAAGAGGAAGGGGGAAGTGAGAGGATCCAGGAAAAGCTGAGGATGACGGAGCAGAGGAAAACCATGAGCTGGAGGATCCACGGGTGTGTGGGCTGGCAGAAAATGTGGATCAGCAGGAGACAGAGCAGTCTGGGATGTCAGCAGGGGTGGGGGGATGACAAGGCAGGTATTTAAAGCTGAAACCTGCCACTGGAACTGGGATTTGCTTCCCAAATTCCTGGTTTAGTCCAGAGTTGGCAGCTGCTGACGTGTGGCTGGGAGCAGAGTTTCTCCTGGAGTTCTGCAGGGAAAATCAGGGTTTGTGGTGGAGACCTGGAGTGAAGGACTTGGAGAGGCCAGAGAAAATCCTAACAAGTCGTACATTCCCCTTTCGTGTCCTTTATCCAGGAAAAACACAAAGAAATGGATTGTGGGGAGGGCACAAAGGGTTTCCTGTGCTGGGATATGAGGTGGGTTTGGGCTGATGAGGTCAGGGAAGGGCTCAGCCTTGGAGTTCGGGATGTTCCTGCTGCTCCTTGATGCTGAACCTACGGGCAGAGTTGGTTTCCTTCTGCTCCCAGAACAGGGCAGTGAGAGCTCAGCCTCTGCCCCAAAAATGGGAGGAGCACTGGGAAAAGCTCAGCCTCTGCCCCAAAAATGGGAGGAGCACTGGGAAAAGCTCAGCCTCTGCCCCAGAAATGGAAGGAGCACTGGCAAATCTCCAGCTGGGAATTCGTGCTTTGATCATGGACATTGCCCTGTGGAAGCAGGAGCTGGTTGGCCTGTTCAAAACCATTCATTTATTCCTGATTTAGGCAGAGTTTTCTGCCCAATGTTTCCCAATTTTTATGCCATTCTTGGTGGCTTGGGAAGTTTTTTCTCAGACTCCCCTTTGGCATTTGGTGCAGTTGGAGATTTTTCCATTCTGGACTGGTTTGGATTGGGAAGGACCTTAAAGCTCATCCCATCCATGGGCAGGGACACCTTCCATAGACCAGGGATCCAGCCTGGCCTTGGGCACTGCCAGGGATCCAGGGGCACCCACAGCTGCTCTGGGAATTCCATTCCAGCCCCTGCCCACCCTGCCAGGGAACAATTCCTAATTCCCAGTCTCCCATCCAGCCCTGCCCTCTGGCAGTGAAAGCCATTCCCTGCCCTCAGTCCCTCTCCAGCTCTCCTGGAGCCCCTTTAGGCTCTGGGAAGTCCCATAAATCTGGAATTCTTGGAGCAGTGCCCATGGGACCATTGCTCCTGATGGAGTGGGCTCTTTTCCACCTGCTCTTCCCTCAGGATCTGTGGAACCATGGGAACAAGTCGAGGTTTGGAGCTGAGTTGTCATTCCAGGGATCTCTCTGTGTTCCCAATCTCATTTTGGTGTTATCTGAATCAAATCAGGGGCAGCAGCAGTGGCTTTGTCACTGCACCCAGCAAATCCCATTTTTATAAATCCAAATTTTTCCTGTTTGTTCTGAGAACTCTGAGGTTAATATTGCAATATCCAGAGGAATAACCCATTTTCCCTTGGGAGGGAGAATGTGTCCCTTATCAGGCACAGCAAATTCCAGGATCGGAGATGTCAGGTGGAAAAGAAACTTTTTTTTGTTTTTATCGAGGCCTTCGGTGATGTCTTTAATCTCCAGCTGAAACTCTTTCATCTTTTATGGGAAAGAAATGATTCAATATCCCTGCAAGGTGCACAGCAAACCTCTGCCTTGCTTCCCCATCATTCCATCAGGTCAGTCAGCTGGAATTCCAGCCCCTTCCCAGCCCTGTGCTGCCCAGCTGGAATTTTATATTTTAAATTCCAAGCAAACCCTTTAATCTCCAGCTGACCCAGCTGCTGCTTCCCTGGAAGTTGAGGGGTTATTTTTGTGTACGTTTGGAAGGAATATTTGGAAAATTTTGGGATGCTTTCTGTCTGTGGATTCCAGAATCGCAGGATCACTGAGGCTGGAAAAGCTCTCCAACACCATCGAGTCTCTTCACAGAATTCCAGAGTGGTTTGGGTTGAAAGGGAATTTAATCCCATCCCATTCCACCCCTGCCACACCTTCCATCATCCCAGGGTGCTCCAAACCCTTTCCAGTCTGGCCTTGGACACGTCCAGGGATGGGGACCCCAAACTCACAATTAACCCACCCTAGCAGCCAGCCTGGAAAACACCCCAGTCATGGGAAGAAGCTGACATTATTTCAAGGATCTTCCCAAATTAAAGTTGCCATCCAGGAGACCTTTATTCCTCTGGGACCTGATCCCCTCTTGGAAAAACATCGGGGAAAAAAAGCCCCTGCACTTCATCCCTGTTGTTATTTTCATTCTTTTGTGTTGTTTGCACAGAAGCTTCACAATCCCATTTGCTGCCTCCCACACGGAGCTGGTGCCTCCCAAATGCAGCAGGTTCCTGTGGAACTGGGAGCAAATCTGCCTGGAATCCCAAAAAATAATGAGGAATTTCGGTTTTGTGCTGTTATCTGAGTGACCAGGCAGGGGATCAGGATGTATTTGGATTTTGGGATGGGATTTGCCTCTGGAAAAGGCTCTAAATTAATTTTATATGTTGGTTTTGGAATTGAATATTTGTGCTTTCCCATCAAATACAAAATTGATTAAAAGTATGGAAGTGTTGTTTAATCCTGCTTTTACCTCCCACTTCCCAGTTCACATCAAATTATTTAGTTCTAAATTCCTTTGGAAAAGAACTTTGTGATGAAAGAGCAAGGTTTGGGTTTTGGGAGTTGTTTAGATGCTTTCCTTATGTGTGGTTTCCATAATTTTATCTGGAATTTCATGATTTGGAATAATTCAATGAATATAAAATACTCATTTAATGCCATGAAATTGTCACCAACAAAAAGAAGAAGAGCTTCTTGACTTTGGCTGAAGATTTTATTTAGATTTAACTGGAAATTCCTGCTCAAAGTGCAGCAACTCATCCCAAACGCTGGGAATTGACGGATTCCATGGGATCCTGGGAGCGGCTGCCAGGCTGGAGAAGCCAAATTCATGGATCCCACAAAATTGGGGTGGGAATTATGTCCAGAGGTTTTGGATGGATGCAAAAACAGAACCTGAGGCAGGTGAACAACATTCCTGGGGAAGGGAAGATGCAGATGGATGAGGGTCATTTTCTTGGGATTGAGTTTCCTGGAATTCCATCCATGTTAGGAGCTGTTCCCAGGAATATTTTGAATATTCGTGGCACATTTTGTGTACTAAGAACAGCGTGTTATGGATGGATGTTATGGACATTGTAATTGTAAATTACAGCGTTTAGCTGGGTGAAATTCCTAATTACCTCCCTAATGAGCAGCCAGGGCAATTAGCAAAGCCAGGCCTTTAAAGGATATGGGGAGAGCTGGATTTCATGGATGTGGGTAAGGAAATTTGGAATCAAATCTGGAAAAGTAGAATTTATTAACCAGTGTTCCATTGCTCCAGTGCTGACTGGGAGAAAGGGATCCCATTCTGTGGGATTATTTTTGAGGAAAATAGGAGTTTTCCTGAAAATGCCAGGAGTTGCCTTTGGCCACATCTCCAGTCATTCCTGATGGATCAGTCCCTACTTTTTAACCTTTCTGGGACAGATTTCCAGGGATAGGCTTTCACCTGAAGGGTTCAGTAGGATTTTGGGATGGAATTCCTGGCTGGGAGGGTGGGAAGGGGCTGGGATGGAATTCCCAGAGCAGCTGTGGCTGCCCCTGGATCCCTGGCAGTGCCCAAGGCCAGGCTGGAGCAGTTTGGGACAGTGGAAGTGCCCCTGGGATGGGAATGGATCTTTAGGGTCCTTCCAAGCCAACCCATTCCCAGAGTCCGTGATATTCCAACAGGATTTAATTGGAGTCAAAGGTAATTAGATTCATTAGCTTCCCTCATATAGAAGGAGTTAAAAATGGGAGCAAACCAGCTGAAAACACAACAAATTCCCCATTTCGGTTTTCCACACAGGGAAGACAAAATTCCTCATGAAAATTGGGACTAAAATCCATTTTAAGGCGGATTTGTCCGATAAACTGAATTATTCATGGCAGCTGCAATGGCAGGGAGGGGCTGCAGGGAGATTAATTAATTAATTACCCCCCTCAGCCTCGTTAGGGCCACTGGAAGCCCCCTGGGTGCAATTCCTGTCGTGTCCAATTAGCAGCTCATTAATCCAGAGGTGACTCTTTCCTTGGGGAGGGATCCCATCCCATTTGTTTGGTTCTGATTTTATTAATTGGGATCTGATTTTGTTAACTGCAATCTGATTCTGACTCATTTGATTCTGATTTTAATAATTTGGTCCCATTTCCAGTTGCTCTCCAAATCCCAAAAAACTAAACATCCCCTGGCCTAAAAACTGTGTTTTCCCAGTTTTAGCTAAACTCACCAATATTGAGGTTTTCTAGGTGGGCTTGTCATATGAAAAACTTGGGGAAAAAAAACCAGGCTCAAGCCAAGTGTTTGTTCCCCTAAATTCAGGAATAATTTTGCAACTGAGTCTGTTCCCCCCTGGCATTGCTCCTTGTAGTGGCAAAGCCTTGGAGATTTCTGAGCTTCCCATTGCAGATTTTGTGGGAGTTGTTGGAAAAATTTGGATTTTTGTGTGGAATATGTGCAAGAATCATGAAACCATGGAATATCCTGAGCTGAAGGACATGCAAGGATCATTGATCCAAGTCCTGCCCTACAGGACAGTCCCAAAATCCCACTCTGAGCATCCCTGAGAGTGTTTCCCAAACTCAGGAGGTTTGGGAATGTGCCCAGGCCCTGGGGAGCTGTTCCATCTCCTCTGGGAGAGGAATTTTTCCTGATATTTCGAAGGGAATCAACTCCAGTGGCTGAACTGAGCCAAATCAATCCTGGTTTTGTTCTTCCAGGATCCACATTTCCCTTCCCTGCATATCTATGGTTTTATCTGACTTCCAGATTAAGTAATCCATGGCACAACAGATCCTGGGGGAATTCCTGACGTTCCAGCAGCTCAGCACCCCATCCTTCACAAAAAAAAAGAAAAAATCAGAATTTCAGTAGAGTTTTATATCTTCAAATGGTCATTCCATGTTTGACTCCTCTCAGTAGCTGGGATGGTTCCCAGGACACTTCTTTGGCGATGAAGAGATTAAAACCCTGTTTTAACAAGAAATTTAAGCTCATTTTCAACATCAGGCATAATAATCTTTATCCATAAAAGCCTGAAAATTCCCTGCCCTGTGCTTCACCTCAACTGCTTCAACTCAAAATGTCGGGATGCTTCCTTTGATTGAAAATTCCTCTATTTATGGTGGAAAAAACCCCTAAAATGCAGTGTTTAATCCAAAAAGGTGACGGGCAGAGGATAAATCTTCCTCATTTCTAAACATTTACACAAGGAAAAGGAAAATCCATCCAAATCCAAGGGAAGAATCTCCAGAGAACAAATAAAACTTCGGGGCTGTGGAGGAGTTTCACTCCCGGGTTCTTTCTTGCTGTGTGGAACATGAAGTTACGATTTTGTAGCTCTTGTTTTTCATCTGGTTTTTAATTTGATAAATTTGTTTTTAATGTTTTATTTCCCTGAGCAGCCCAACAGTCAAATTTAACAGAAATGTTTGATGATCTTGCTCAGTGCACAGCAAGAATACCCTGGAATTTAGGAAAGTATCCAAGGATCAAAGGGAACAGTGGAGCTGGAGAATGACTCAAAATTATGGATTTAGAGAAGAAATAATTCCATAATTTTTGGTATTTCTTCTTTGGAGAAAACAACAACTTCACAGCAGAATTTCAGAGTGAATTCTCTTAAATTTCAGGGTGGATTCTTTTAAAATTGAGTGCATTATTTTAAAATTCAGGGTGATTTCTTTTAAATTTTAGAGTGGATTCTTCCAAATTGATCTTTTCAGGTGATTTCTAAATAGAATTCCTTTAGCATCTCTAATTGCAATGCTACAGAGATTTTCTCCAGGAAAGCCACCAAGGTATCATCAGCACAAAGGATTGGCCAATATATTTTTAATTAACCTCTCCAATTCCTTGGTCTAATTCCGTTATCCCAGAATCATTAGGGTTGGAAAAGAGCTCCAGGATCAAGTCCAACCTCCAGGGAATTAATCCATTTTCCCTCCTGACTTTTCAGCTTTGTCGCCTGCAGGTTTTCTTTCATTCTCTCATGTTCATCACTTCAAGTTTTTCTTTTGATCCTGGCTCAGAGCATCTCAAAATCCAAATATTCCAAATTATTTTGATTTCCAAAGGCCAAGCAGTTTTTTTGCTCAGCACAAGTCCGTGGGTTTATTGTTTGGGTGGATACAAAGATTTCCTCCTCCAATAATCGAGATAAGTGTGTTTTCCTTGGGTTCTATTCCTAATAAAACAGTTGGGATTTCACATCTTGGGGGCTAAAAATAGCCAGGCCTTGGGTTTAATTACAGAGTTGTCTTTTCCCCAGGATTGTGTGTGTTGGAGGTTGGGAGGGTTTTGTTTCCAAGGAAACAAACGCTCTGCACTCACCGTGCATGGAGGGGTCCTGCAGGAAAATCCATCGCCATTCCCGGGAGAGGGCAGGGACAGAGGGGACCCCAAGGTGGGAGTCTGTGCCAGCAGTGCCAGTGGTGCTCCGAAGGCAGAATACTCAGGGAACTCCATCAGATCCTGTCCTAGCTGAGATGGAGACAATACAATTACACTCCATTTTCAGAAGGCTTCCAGCTGTTTTTATTCTGGCATGCATGCTTTTTATACATTCTTATAAAACTCAGAAGTTTACACTTTACTCATTGGTCATGAGAGACAAACAAAGTGCTCATTGGAATAGTTGCAGGTTTCTCTTTTTTATCCTTCTTTCTGTCTTGGTTTCCATGTCAGTGGCCTTGGTAGGAAATTCTTTCAGGGGTGAACATGGATCCTCTTCTCAAACTTCTCTGTGGCTCACAGAAATCCCTGGAAAACCTCTTCCACAAGATCCCATTTGCAGAATCGTCAGCCCCTTCCCCAGTGATCCAGAACTGTTACCCCCAGTGGGAACTGGCAGCTTCCAGATTAATGTGCTTTATGAATGGGAGTCATGCTGTAATTCCCACAGGAGTTACTGGAACATCATGGAAAATACAAGAATTTTTGGTTATAGGTAAAGACAGAAGTGGTGTTTTGGGATCAGAATTTACCCATCCCTTGGTTTGGCAAATTACAATGAAGAATTAACAGTTTTAGCTCCGGCTTTGTGCCCACCATTGGGATGGGGGCATCACCTTTGGGACAGCACCTGGATTCCCATTTTCCTGTCACTGCAGGGTTTGGATCCAGCTGCTGTTGGAATTGCATGGAAGGGCTTGTGGCCCTCTCCCAGTCAGCTCCGTGGGGTCACTTTGTGCTCCAGGGCCCTTGGAAGATGTGGTGCTGCAGGAGCGACGTTTGCAGCTGGAGTGACACCCCTGGGATGAGTCCCAGCTCTGCTTTCTCCTGGAATATTAAATTCCAGAGTAAATAAGGAAGAGTGGTTTTGCACTTTTACAGGGTGAGAGACACAGGGAGTGGCTTCCCACTGCCAGAGGGATGGATGGGATATAGGGAAGGAATTCCTCCCAGTGAGGGTGCAAAGGCCCTGGAATGGATTTCCCAGAGAAGTTGTGGATGCTTCTGGATCCCTGGAATTGTCCTGGACAGGGCTTGGAGCAGCCTGGGATGGTGGGAGGTGTCCTTGCCATGGCAGGGGTGGAGTGGGATCATCTTTAAGATCCCTCCCAATTCAAACCATTCCAGGATTCCAGGATTTTGGGAATAGTTTGGGAATAGTTGTTTTTATGTATTGCAGGTGTGATGTGGGAAAAGGCAGAGCAGTGCTAAGGGGAAAGGCTTCCCAATCCCTTCCCCATCCCCCTGAAAATTAGGGAAATGGGAGCAATAAAAATGGTCTGAAGATCAAAGGAATGGGCAAACAAATTGGAAAGAGTCCAGATGCAGGAGTCCAAACATTTTTGTGTGAGTGGAGGGGTATTTTTGGGAAAGCTTTGGGAAGAGCCTCTCTTCTCCCTGTTGTGAGTTAAGGATGTTTAGAGGGTAGGGAATGTAAGTGATGAGGAATTACAGTTAAATATTACAGTTAAATCCATTACATTACACTGCAGTTAAATTCAAACATTCACCATGTGTGGATGTGTGACGTGGAATGTTCTGGGAATTGGGATGAAGCCCCCCAAAGGACCTGAACCCCTTGAACACTGCTCTGGGAGCAGCACTTCCCACCAGACCAAAGGGACTCCCCAAAGCCATTATTTTGTGGTTTTGAAGTTTCTTGTTGAGCCTCCTTGGAGAACAGGTGCACCCAGGTGGAATTTGGAGGAATATCCACTTTTATTCCCAACAGAGCAGCTCCAAGGCTCTGTTTTTCCCTACCAGGTTCTGCATAACAAAGCTCAGCTTGACTGTGTGCAGTTAACTCTGGGAAACATTTTGGCACATCCACTCTTCCCAAATTATTTAAAAATTAGTGCTGTTGTGAATGTTCACAGTTTCCAGTGTGCCAAAATCTCCTGGCTTGGCTGAGTGCAGGGAGAAAAGAATATTAATGTGCTGCTGGGGGTTGGAATGGGTTGTTTTCCATGGAAAAATAACTGCTGTCTGTTAGAATCCAAAATGCAAAATACTCTCAAAGCTTTAAGCCTGTAAACCAAAGCTTAAAATTCAACACAAGATTTAATCTGAAACTTTAGGAAAAACTTCCAAACTGAAGTATTAAATTAAAAAATGTAAATTTGCAATTTAAAGCAAAACCACATTAAATAAAAAAATGTAAAAGTTTAAAGTTTAAAATATAAAAAAAAAGTTACAAAAATAAACAAAAAAGTAAAATACAAAATTATAAGTTCATATATAATAACATAATTAGCAAAAAACCCTTACACTATAACATAAGTCCATAAAACAAAATATTTAAAAATTAAGTAAAAAACATAAATATCCTTATTTTCAGTATTTTATTAGTCAATAACTCCTTAAAAAATCTTACAACTAAAAGTCTAAAAACCTTCTAAACCATACTATAACAATATAAACCAAACTCACCCTTCCTACCTATATAAAAAATAAAAACATCAACTAACATTTAAAAAAATAAAAAAATTAATTAAAAAACAAAAAAGTATATATATAAAAAAATCAACTCAGAAATCCCATCTCAAATTCCTTCCAAAATTCCCCACAAATAAATGATCCCACTGTCAAGAGGAGTTGATGTAATTGATAGGGGAGCTTCAGTGGGTCAAGGCAATGATCCCAGGATTCCAGGCAGGTTTGGACAGGAGGGACCTCACAGCTGGCATTCCCATGGGCAGGGACACCTTCCACCAGCCCAGGAGGCTCCAACCTCATCCAGCCTCATCACCCAAAGGATCTGGGAAACTGAATCCCAAGGTTTGTTAGTTTTCCAATATTTTCGCTCCTTTAGCTGTCAGAAAGGGTTTGGGAAGCTGAAGATTCCCAACTTTTCATGGTTTAGGAGCTGTTTTGGAGTGAAAATCCAGGGTTGGAGAGTTTGCTAGAGGGGGATGAAGAGCTTTGTCCTTAGGATTGCAGGTCTGTCATGTCCCTTCCGTCTGTCCTGCCCCAAGGCTCCTCGTGTTCCCAGCTTTTCCTTGGATGGGACACCTGGAGATGGGACAGTGGTGACAGCAGGCAGCCTTCAGGAGCTGCTGGTGGCCATCTGCAAAGATCTGGGATCTTCTCCTCCTGGGATTCACCTGGGAATTCACCATGGCCATGGTGGGGAAACCTGTGGAAAACGGGATTAAACTTCCCTGGCTGCCCCGGGGCTTCTTCCCTGCCACAAAATCTGAGAAACATTGTAAAACGTTTCCATGCCGATGGATTTGTGCTCCGAGGAACTTGAGGGATGATGGGAATGAACATTAGGGGAGAGGAGAAAGGAGCAATCCGAGGAAAGTGCTGCTTTCCCTGGCTCCTGGCAGGAAATCGCTCCTTAAGTGGCGCTCCCGAATTGTCAGCTGCTTGTTTTAACACAAAATGTGTAAAAATTCCAGCCCTGCTTTTCTCCAGGAGATGGGAAAGCTCTGGAGAGCTGCAGCTTCAGGGCTTGGAGACAGGGAAGAAAAAACTGTGGGGGTTATAAGTCATAATATTATGGCCTATTCCAGAGGCAGTGATTTTATTCCCAGATAAATCAGCGCAGTGGAGGAGGTGCAGGGAAACCAGGAAGGTTTGGGATGCTCAGGGCCTTCCCTCCCCCATCCTGCTCCTTGTTCCACAGCTGGAGATCCAGATCTTCGTGTCAGGATCTGGATCCAAATCCAGCTTTGGATGCTGTGGGCTGGAAACGCCATGTGGGGGTTTCTTACTCATCCAGGAGCGTCCAGGGGCTCAGCTTCCCTCCTGGCCTGGAAGGTGGAAGAGAATTCCAGCACTGGCCATTCCTTTGGCTTCTCCAGAGGGGTTCCCTGGTGGAGAGGGACCCAGAGTCAGGGCTTGGAGAGCTCGTGAAACCTCAGGATGCTGGATAGGAGACATGGCTCATCCCAGATCATCAGCGTCCCCACAGAGGTCCTGATCCACAGGGAATGTGCAGCTGGAGAAAAGGAGGCTCAGGGGGGCCCTTCTGGCTCTGCACAACTCCTGACTGGAGGAGCCAGGTAGGATTGGGCTCTGCTCCAGGGAACAGGGACAGGAGGAGAGGGAACAGCCTGGAGGAAGGGTCAGGGTGGACATCAGGAGGAATTTCTCCATGGAAAGGGTGGTCAGGCCTTGGAAAGGGTGGACTCCCCATCCCAGAGGTGTCCAGGGAGTTCCTGGCAGTGACGCTCAGTGCGCTGGGCTGGGGACAAGGCAGGGGTTGGGCACTGCTGGGACTCAATGGCCTTGGAGGGCTTTTCCAGCCTCAGTGATTCCATGAATTCCAGCACTTTTCCCCTGTTGCTTCACTTGATTTCATCCAGGGAACAGCCAGCACTGCTGCTTCCCTAACTGAGGGAATATCTGCATTCCAAAGGTGTGGAGCACCAAAGTTCATTTGAGGCCTGAACTTTGTGGCGGTTTCTGCTCCTGGTATCACTTCCATGCTGGGAACCCACATCCCTGCAGCAGCTTCTCCTCAAACTGTGAAAGCTCCAGAGGCTGGAAGGAGCCAAAGTGGAACATAAAATTCCAGCTCCCTGAAGGTGCAATAAAATGGGAGGTCAGGATTTAATCCAGATGGGGACCTGGGAATCTGCTGGGAGCTGCTCATTCCCAGCCCCGGGGTTCTCCGTGCTCCATCAGCGTGTGCTGGAAGGATGTCAGCAGAGCTGGTGTTGATGGAAAATAGATCCAAACATTCATTAATTGCCAACTCAGCGAGCCCCAGACCCCTCTGCACGGAGCAGCTGCCGCTGTTGAGTCACTCTGTTGGAAACTCTTCAGGAACGTTGCAGGGATGAGATGATTTTCCTTCCTTTTTTCCGTGTTTTCCTTCCCTCTGTTCCTGGTACAGCTTTTCCTGCCTCTGTCCCGCTCCCCCCACCCCAGTCTGGTGGCTCTGGCTCTCAGTTTGGCCCCTATGGGTGCAGGGTTTGCTTGGGAACTCCTCCTCTTCCACGCTGGATTCCTGGGACAGAGCATGACCTGCCGGAAAATGGGATTTTGTTTGGGAAGCTGGGAATGGCAGTGTTGGTGGGAAGGATGGAGGTGAGGTGTCTGCCTGGGAATGGTGAAAGCTCCAGGGGGCACTTGGGGTTGGATTTGTGGAGCACAGGTCAGGGTGGGTTCAGAGCAGCTCTCCAGAAATGGCAAATTCCCGCTGGAAAATGACTTTTAGGGATCCCATTTTTGGAGAACATCGAGTGCTTGTGCCATTTCCTGAGAGTTTTTATCCAGAGCGCTGGAAGCTGAGAGGAACTTTCTGGAATAAGTCCAGAGGAGGCCCTGGAGCTGCTCCAGGGCTGGAGCCAGGCTGGGAGAGCTGGGGGTGCTCACCTGGAGAGGAGAAGGATCCAGGGAGAGCTCAGAGCCCCTTGCAGGGCCTGAAGGGGCTCCAGGAGAGCTGGAGAGGGACTGGGGACAAGGGATGGAGGGACAGGACACAGGGAATGGCTTCCACTGCCAGAGGGCAGGGATGGATGGGAGATTGGGAATTAGGAATTGTTCCCTGGCAGGGTGGGCAGGCCCTGGAATAGAATTCCCAGATTTGCTGTGGCTGCCCCTGGATCCCTGGCAGTGCCCAAGGCCAGGCTGGATGGGGTTGGAGCAGCCTGGGACAGTGGAAATGTCCCTGGAAGGTGGCACTGGATGGGCTTTCAGTTCTCTTCCCACCCAAACCATTCCAGGATTCCATGATTTAATGATGCAGCACCTGGCACACCAAATCTGCTGCAGGTTTCCAGCCACCCTACTGTTGGTACAGCTCATTATTTGCTGGATAAAATTCCCAAATGTCTGAAAAAAAATAGCTGATCTGAAAATTCAGGTTTGTGAGCTAATTATTGTGAGTGGGTCTGTGTTTCGGGATCTGAAATAAGTGTATTGTTCAGGACTTCATGGAGAATGGTGTTTATTGTGAGGGTTGGTAAAATAATATTCCTGGAGCTCTTGGGCAGCCTGTTCAGGAAAAAGAAGGGAATTAGAATTGCAGATCAGGATTTCATCATCCTCAATCAGTGTGGCCAGCAAGGAGGGATGAATGGAAAGCTGCTCAGGAGCCCCAGCAGGCACAGCCTTCCCAAACCCATAAATGGCTTTGTGCTCCCCGGAGGGGCAGAAACCCCAGGAATTGCAATATTTGGGAAAGGGTTAATGCTGTGGAGAAAAACAGACAATAAAATGCCGGGAGCAGTGTGGGGGAAGCTCCTTTTGGGGTGGTTTTTGGTGATCAGCTGGGGTGGTTGTGTGCTATCATGATTATTCCATAATTAGCAGCGAGGGGGAAGAAGAATATCCTTGAAAACATATTTAGGATTTCTTTATCTGGGGTGAAATCCCATTATCTGGGGTGAAAACCCCAATATTTCATCGGTGTAGGTATTTAATCTGGGAAGACAGAGCACGGAATAAACTCATTTTTATATTCTGTGCTTCTGGTTTGTCTCAAAATTCCCAAAATATCCACTGGTGTTTTTCAGGCTGCTGTGAGGACAGGGAACATTCCTGAGCCTTCCCTGCTGCTCTGAGGGAATGAAGGTGCCCGAGCACTGGGGGCCTGGAGAGTTTCAAGGCAGCAGGAGAGCAGGGGCTGCCTTATGTAACTTTGCTCAAAGATGTGGGAAAAAAAACCCCATTCCGGGCTGGTTTTCCGGTTTCTGTGCAATTTTTCAGGAAATGTTTGAAGTTTCCCTGGAGGAGCATCAGTGTTGGGGCTGCCAGGATGGCCCGGTGGGAGGAGGCTCCTCGTTAGCACGGCTTGCAAAGGCTAATTAATAAATACATGGAATCTGGAGATCCAAATGAACAATTTGGGGATTTGGGAGTGGGAAGGAGGGAGGCCCAGTGGGGTCTGATCCCAGCCCTGGGATTTTATTCATTTCTGTCCTGTTGATCCTGCAATTTCTGGGTTTTCACTCGGGATAATTACTGAACTGTCTAAGAAACTACAGGAGGAAAATCCCAGGGAATGATTATTCCCCTTCCCACCCGGCACCCTGTGATTACTGCCACGCTCCCTGCAATTCCCCATGTCAAATTTGGGATGCTGATGCTGGGAAAGGCTGGATTGTGAAGGGAGACACCAGAAAAATGGGAATGGGGAGGGAAAAGGCAGAAACTCAGCATGGTGGGGTCGGAAAAACCAACAGCTCATGGAAGTGGCTGCTCCAGAATTAGCAGAGAATTCATTTTGGCTTTTTCCCCAAGAACAATGAGGAGAATGTGGCAGATGTTCATTCCACAGGATGGGGGTTTCCAGGCATGGAAGGTGGAGGGACAGGACACAGGGAATGGCTCCCACTGCCAGAGAGTGGAATTAGGTGGGAGGTTGGGAAGGAATTCCAGGCTGGGAGGGTGGGGAGGGGCTGGGATGGAATTCCCAGAGCAGCTGTGGCTGCCCCTGGATCCCTGGCAGTGCCCAAGGCCAGGCTGGACACTGGGGCTGGGAGCAGTCTGGGACAGTGGGAGGTGTCCCTGCCATGGAATGGGGTGGGATTTAAGGTCCCTTCAGTCCCAAACCATTCCAGGATTCCATGATTTAAGGTCCCTTCCATCCCAACCCATTCCATGATTCCATTATTTGGACCTGTCTGTGTATCTGTGTATTTACCTCCACCCCTGGATGCTGGGCACCTTTTTCATGGATAAGAGGCAGAATTCTGTGGTTTACACAAAATTCTTCACCCCTGTGAGTAAAACTGGCTCCTGCCAAACCAAAGTGGAGATGGAGCAAAGCCAAGGAGAGGTGCAAACTTTTGGAATATTGATCATTCATGATCCATCCTGATCTTTTCCTTGTACCTTTAATTTGCCCCTATTTTTATAGATGTTTTAAATCTTTTTATCAATAACGTCAATAGAATAAAAATAAGGATTTATGTTTCATCTCCCAGTCAGAGGAGAGAACCACACAGTTTTCCCAGTCTGGAAAAGCTTTTCCTGAGCTTTGAGTGTGTCAGAGCAGCTGGGGAGTCTGAGTAGGGATGAAATGACACCGCCACTCTCCCCCTTCCCTGGATTTTTAAATTGGATTTGGCATCTTAATTGCTGAAACACCTGCCATGGATGCCTTTCCAGCTCGGAGTTGACTGCAGGGAGGGGGGCTTGGATTGTGGATCCTCTGGGATCGGTGGGGTGACCCCTGCTCTGTCCCCTGCTGTCCCCTCCTGCTGCTTTGGGAATAGGGAATGTTACGGATCACCGGTGGCTGATGAAATCTATCCATCACCTATAGAAATCCCATTTATCCATCACCTATAAAATCCCATCACCTGTACAAATCCATCACCTATAGAAATCCCCTTTACCCCCCTTTCCTGACACCTTCGATTCCAGCCGATGGATAAAATCCCTTCCCTTGGTTGTCAAGGTGAAACGTCTGGACACTTCAGGGGGAAAACAAACAAATAAACAAACAAACCGGAGAAGGGAAAATGTTCCGGTGCCTGCTGCGCGTCCGGTGCCACCGAACTTTGTCCTTCCCGAGGGGCGGAGGCGCCATCGGGTCCCCTTTGTCACCCCCGCAAGGTGCGGGAGGGGCAGAGCCCTGCCAGCATTCCCGATCCAGCGCGGTTTCCTTCCCATCCCTCCATCCCTCCATCCCTCCATCCTCGGCTCTCCCAGCCCTCCCTTTGTCCCCGGGTCCCCTCCCGGCTCCGGCGGGGGCGCGGGGGGGGCCGGAATTTCGGGAGCCGCTCCCGGGCGGATGCGGCCCCATCTCCCACCCACCCCTGACGTCTCGCTGCACCAGGGAGCCGCGTCGGGTTTGATGTGGAGCGGCGGGATTTAGATCTTGTAAATCTTGTAAAATTCCATTTTATGCAGAGAGAGAGACACACACACGCACAGAAATCCGCCGGCGCCGCGCGGGGCGAGGCTGCGGCTGGCGCGGTCCCTCCGCCGGGATTTTCCCGCAGGAGCAGCACCTGGATGGGGATGGACGGGGCTGGGAGGCACAGCCCCGCGCCCGGGTGACAGCAGTGACAGGGGAGTGACAGGAGCGCGGAGCACTCCCCTCTCCGCTCGCGGTGACCCCTGGCAGGGAGCTGGCAGCATTCCTGCCGTTCCCGCTCGGGCGGGATGGACAATCCAGGCCTTTTGCCACCCGAGCCCGCTGCCCGCTGCCCGTAACCCCGCGGCTGGAGCTGCGTCCCTGCTGCAGCCCGGCATCGCATCCCTGTGGATGCTCCGCGGCAGGGACCCGCCGGCGGGGCTTCTGCAGCGTCACAAAACTTTGCCTCGGCTCCGGAGGAAGGAGGGATGTGACCTGGAAAGGAGGAACGGCAAAAAGGGGATGTTGCTGCGGCTTGGAAAAGGATTTTTTCCCCCCCTGTCTCAGGATCATTGGAAGGGATTTTACAAATGAGAGCAGGAAGCTGCAGTCAAGGGTGGGGGTGCCAGAAATAGATTTATTTTTTCTTTCTCCTGCTAGAAATGAAGAAATTTGGGAGTCCATAGAGGCTGTTCCACAGGCACCCCCACTTTTCGCTTGCCAAGGCGTTTTTTGCATTCCTCTGGAAAGTGGCATCCACCTGCAAGGGGAGTTGCCATGTAATCCCAAAGAATAAAAACTCCTGGAAACATCTCTGTGCCACTGAGCCAACTCCAGAGGGACCCAAGTTGGGAATTGGCAGGACATGTCCTGACTCTTTTCGGATGATAGAGGAGAAGGATCAGCTGGGAAGATGTTAAATATTAATATTTTACCAAATCGCCGCCATTCGTGGATTTGGTGAGTATGCCATGGGTTTGTCCGGATCACAGCACTTCTGGTGGGCACAAAAGCTTGGAAATCAGGATTTTCCCAGGCTGAGAAGCAGCTGCTGGATGGGAACATGGACAAGGGGGTTCCTGGAGCTGTGGGTTTGCTGAATATTTTCTTCTCTGATCTTCCCTGCTCAGAGTTTGATCTGAGGCACCCTCGCGACACCTTCGAGCGGGGACTGTGGTGGACAGGGTGGGGAAAGGATGGAAAATTTCCCGTTGTCCTGGTTTATTTTCCTTCTCAGGTGTTTATGAACCTCAATTTTCCTTTAAAAATTAATGAGTCCCTAAAACGTCCTTCTCTGGAGCGATTCCTTGGTGCCACCTCGGCACCTTCTCCCTGTTGCATTTTAATGAGCAGATGGAGCAGCTGCTGCTGCCTCTGCTCGGGCCAGGGCAGGGGCACAGGGAGAGCCCAGGGAAATTCCAGAGGCATTTCCAGCTTGGGGCTGGGACACAGCACCAAAACCTCATTTTGCAGGTAAAGATCCGCTGGTGGAGTTCAGGGCTGGAGTCTTTGGCTGGTGTGATCCATGTGGTCTTCCAGTGTGGATAGTCTATGGAATCTGTGGGAATCTAGAGATAATTTTATATTCTGCTTCTTCAAATCGTGCATCTGTGATCTCACCTACACACAAATATTTTGGGTTTACACAGAATTTATTCTCTGTAATCTCATTACGGTTTTTGATCGTTTAACCGTGGCTCTGGGATCAACCTACAGGTCAATATTTGTATATAGGAATAAAAATATCCCCATGTATATAGATATATAAATAAAATATAAACAAATATATATAAATATCCAAGGCTCTGAGCCTTGGAATGGTGCTGGGGAGGATTGAGTTCTCCAGAGTATGTCCTGCTCCTCTCGTGTGCAGTTCCAGGGATAAGAGAATGGGAAAGGGAATGCTTGGAGAAGAGGAAAAATGCAGGGCCTGTATTAAAATTATGGAGTCCTGGAACGGGTTGGGTTGGAGATCATCTCATTCCATCCAGGGACACCTTCCACCATCCCAGGCTGCTCCAAGCTGGCCTTGGACACTTCCAGGGATCCACAGCTTCTCTGGGAAATCCATTCCAGGGCCTCACAGGGAGGAATTCCTTCCCAACATGTCTTCCTAACATGCAATCTAACCCAACCTATCTTGGGATTTTTCCCGTGGCTTCCCCTTGAGGTTTAACAGGGGGCAGTTGTTGGTTTGGTTTGGAAAGTTCCTCCTGAGGAGGAGCCCCAATAAGCCAAGAAAGAGGAATATTGGGGAGTGCTGATTGATTTGTCAGATTTACAAATGAAGGGAAGGGGAGAGACTTGTGCATTAATTATGGACAAGATCAATGCCCAAGGAGCCCAGGAAATTATGGAAAAAAGCATTTCCCATGGAGAAAGCAGAACCCCATATCTGTGGCTGCAGGAGAACAGAAATCATTTTAGCTGTAGGAGCTGAAACAAACCCTGAGCAGCCCCAGGTCCCACCAGGGGAGATTGTCAGGGATGGGGCTGGGACTGATCAGAGCCATGGGATCAGCCAGGGAAGTTTCAGGTGATGGGAACTGTGCAGCTCAAAGGGAGCCTTGGCAGGGTGTGGATTTATGAAGGGAGGGATAAAGTTATCCCAAGAAAATTCCCTTCACCTGTGCCCAGGTGAAAACAAAGCCAGTTCTTCACCTTGTGCTGGCCTAGCTTGAGTCAGGCTGAGCCTTGCTAAACCAGACCTGTGTAAGCTCCTGGTTGCTGTTCAGAGCCCACACAGGGGGTGAGACTCATTAATTCCTGGTTGAAATGTCTTCAGGGATTCCTTTCCTCTGGAATAAATGTTTTGGGCTTCTTTGGAGCTTCTCCCTCCTCTGTTCCATCATCCAAAAGGAAATATCGAACTGGATCTTCCCTCTGGCCTGGGGGAAGGAGTCCTGCCCATGGCAGGGGTGGGATTAGATGAACTTTCAGTCTCCCAAACCTTTCCATGATTCCATGGATGACCTTTAGCTTCCAGGTTCTCCCCCAAGTGCAGGAGAGGAGCTGCTGGCTTCCATCCCCTCGTGGACAATGTGGGGCCTCGGTCACTGCTGCTTTGGGCTGCAGAGGGGAGGGCTCTGCTGTGTGCTCAGGGCTGGGAATGGGGCTTGGAACTCATTTTGGAGCAATGGAAGCTGGGATTGCACCAGCAGAGCAGTTCCTGCTGGAGCAATGTGGGAATTCGTGGCTGTTCACGGGGATGGCCCCAAACTCGGGCCTGGCCACTGCAGCTGCAGAGGCTGAACTTTGGCAGGGGGGGAGCAGAAACTCTGTCCTGAGGTGAAGTGGTGGGATCAAATCCCAGGATTTCTGACAGCTCAGGAATCTTGGAGAGGCCACAGCTCCCAGATAGCAGCTGGAGTGGCAGGAATATCTTTGTGTTGGGGTATGAACAGATTTATCAGTGCAGTGATAACCACGGGACCAGGAGTCACCCTGACCTTGGCTCCCTCTGCTCCCTGGTTCAGGCTGAGATGTGGCACTTGGATGTGAGGCTGGAGGGGTTTTCCATAATGTGGTACCATAATCATGGAATGACTGAGGCTGGAGAAGCCCCCTGAGACCACTGAGTCCCCCAGCACTGCCAAGGCCACCCGTGTCCCCAGGTGCCACATCCACAGGGCTTTTAAATCCCTCCAGGGGTGGGGACTCCACCCCTGCTCTGGGCAGCTGTGCCAGGGCTGGAAAGGAAGACGTTTTCCCAAATATCCACTTTAAACCTCCTCTGGGGCAACTTAAAGCTGTCTCCTGTTGTCCTGTCACTGTTTGTTCCCTGGGAGCAGAGCCCGATTTCCCCCTCATTTTGTGGACAAATTTCAGTTTGATTTTTTATATTGTCTTTCAAAGTACTCAAGGTTTGCTCTGGGAATTAACACTCTCCAGATCTGTGGGTTAAACCTTCCAGTCACCTTATTTCCATGGATTTCAGCTGGATCTTAAACCATTTTGGTTCTCCTGATGGATTAATTCCTCAGCCTCCTATAAATAGGCAGGATTTCCAACAAAGCAATGATTTATATGCAGCAGGTAGATTTGAGAGACAGAACTCTGAAATCTGTAGGCACAATTTAGAAAAGGAGAGGCCAAATATTTCTCCTGCGCTCACGAGAGCCTGGAGGAAGCACAAAGAACTCGCTGTGTCTGCAGCGGAGACAATGCCTGCCTGCAAGGAGCTGGGGAGCAAGGGATGGGATTTCATTGGCAGCGTTTGGCTGGTGGGGAGCTGGATGTGGAGGGGCTCTGGTGGAGCAGGGGGTTGGTATTTCATTCTTGGTATTTAGTGACCTTTCCCTTCTCCTCAGGCTGGGTCTTTTCAAGTCATTCCTGGCTGTGTTTTCCCGCTGCTTTTGAAAGGCAGAAGATAAGAGTTAGAGGCTGCTCCTGATGTATTTATATTTCCATATTTCCATTCATTATCTTCACTTCCAGGGAAAGGATCTGGGTAGCTTCACTGGGATGGGAAACTTTTCAGCCGAGTTCAGGGACATCTCTGCCTGCCATGCACACAGAGCTGTTTTTTCAGGCTATTCCTCCTCCTCCTTCTGCTCCTTGCCTTGTCCAAGGGGCACAGTCCGAGTCCCCCCTGGCTGCAGAGACCCCTCGGGGCGGAGGAGCTGCTCCCCAGCCTGGTTTGGCATCTCCAGTCAGCATCCCTTGGGAGAGGTGACAGCCAGGGAGGAGCAGGAAGCCCCAGGATGACTTTCCTGGGTTTGTGTGACTCCAGGAGGAATTGGAGCTGCTGGAACAACTCCAGAGGAGGCCCTGGAGCTGCTGCAGGGCTGGAGCCCCTCTGCAGCCAGGCTGGGAGAGCTGGGACTGCTCACCTGGAGAGGAGAAGGATCCAGGGAGAGCTCAGAGCCCTTGCAGGGCCTGAAGGGGCTCCAGGAGAGCTGGAGAGGGACTGGGGACAAGGAATGGAGGGACAGGAGCCAGGGAATGGCTTCCAGTGCCAGAGGGCAGGGATGGATGGGAGATTGGGAATTAGGAATTGTTCCCTGGCAGGGTGGGCAGGGGCTGGAATAGAATTCCCAGAGCAGCTGTGGCTGCCCCTGGATCCCTGGCAGTGCCCAAGGCCAGGCTGGAGCAGCCTGGGACAGTGGGAGATGTTCCTGCCATGGCAGGGGTGGGATGAGATGGTCCTTGAGGCCTTTTCCAGCCTGAACCATTCCAGGATCCTGTGAATGCAAACTCAGCTCAGCATTTCTAAGAAGTTCTGGGGATTTTTCCACTCTTGCATCTTAGCAGGCTTAGGAATGAGATTCCTGTTCTGAAAGCTTGATCAGGATTTCTTTCCTAACCCTCTTCTCCAGGGGCTAATAACTGGGATATGGGTTTCTTTTAGCTCCAATTCCCTGGCAGATTAGCCAATCTCAGGCACTCAGCACGATGGGAAAGGGGTTTCTTTTCTTCTTTCCAGCAGAAAGAAGAGAAATTTAATAAGGGAAATTTGGGCTTCCTGCTGACCTGGAGTTTGTCACACACAAAGAATCCCAAAGTTCAGTGAATTGTTCTGTTTAAACACGGCCTGCACAGCTTGTGGTTTCCAGCTCTGCCATCCTGAGAGCAGCTCCCCGCTCCTGCTGGGCCAGGCCCCTGCAATTTATCCCCTTGGAAGGTGGGAATAATGGAAGAGCTTTTCCAGGGGCTGGGCCACATTCCCAGGCACCTGCTGTGCTCCAGTTCTTCTGCAAGGATAAATCCAGGTGCCCCTTGTGTCCCGAGTTCCCTTCCCAACAGAGAGCAGGGCAGGTGGATGTTGGGAATTCCCTCTGCTCCCCAGGCCCAAAGCTCAGCCCAGGTTTAATCCTAAGAACTAAACAAAGGATTTTCTAGTGCTTTTCCCCGTCCTGAATTCCACAGGAGCCTCCTCAGGACTTCTCAAAGGAACCCAGGTGTGATTTAAAACCTCTCCCTCCAAACTGCAGTCCCAAACCCATCATCCTCATCATCACCATCCCTCTGCCCTTCCCACTGCCCTGGGAATTCCGGGCTCTGGCAGAGGGATTGAGCTCTGGGACCAGACAGGGAATGTCTTTGCTGCTCATGCTGAGGGCAGCCACTACAGAAAGATTCTGGGGCTTAGAATGGTGGAGTCATGGAATAATGGAATGATGGAATCATGGAATAATGGAATCCTGGAATCCCAGAATCCTGGAATCACAGAATATCCTGAGCTGAAAGTGATCCAGAGGGTTGAGCCCAGCTTATATCACAGAACACCTTCATTCCATGCACTATGAAATGTTTTTTTTAATGAGGGTTGGAAAATCATTCCCTAAACCGTGTGAACTCCAGTGTAAAGAGCCATTCCATCCCCTTTGGAAGCACACAGTGTCCTTCACAGCGTTTGCATTGTTTTGGTTCACTTTATCACAGAATCCCAGCCTGGTGTGGGCTGGAAAGAGCCTTGAAAATCCTCTCATCCCAGGAGCTGAGGCTGAGGCAGCTGGGGCTGACCCTCGCTGCTCATTTTAATCGTGTTTTGCTTGATTTAAAAACTCGATGAAGGGTGTGAAGAAAGGCAAACAAACCAGCAAGAGGTTCGGGAGGGAGAAAAAGCCCTCGTTCCGCTGCTGCTGGAGGAGCCGCCAGGTTTTTCAGCCTTTCCTCGCCGAGTTCAGACGTGCGGGGCTGCTTTGAAAGCTCCGGCTGACGTCAATGGAGCGGCGGAATGGGAGCATCCGCACATCCCAGCCCTGCCCTGGCACCGCTCCAGCCCCGGGCTGCTCCCAAAAAACCTCCCCGGCGCCCAGGGAATCGCCTTTGTCCAGCACAATTAACCACAGCCGTATTAGGGATGCGTTAAAGTGCTAACACTGCTCCTTGACTGCTGGAGTTTTCGTTTTTTTCCGGGGAGAAAAAAGCAAATTTCCAAGTGGCAAAATTATCGCTTGGCTTAAAAAGGGGTTTAATAATCATTTTATAGGGTCTATTCATCATTTTATAGGGTCTGCTTCTCCCCAGCCCCAATTACTTGGGTGCTTTTGTTGTTTTTTTAATGTAAACTCATTTATAAATCTCGTATTTTTTTATGTAACTCTAAATTCTAGGGCAGAAAATGCCTGCGAGCCTTTCAGAGCAGTTTCGCTTTTTTTAGCTTTTTGTTGGAAGGAAGAGCCTGGGAAAAACGTGTTAATTGTCTCAATGTGGGAATGCTGCAGAGCAGCTCCGCGGGAACCAGCCCGTGCCACCGAGCTGATGGATTCCTGCCGGGAGCCCTCATCCCACACATCCTGTGGCTTTTCAGGGATTGTCCCGGCTCATCCAGTCTTTCTGAGCACAGGACAGCATCTCCTCAGCCCCCACGGGTCAAGGGAGTGGGAAATGCTGGGAAATTTTGAATTAGTGGGGGAAACGTGGCCAGGATGAGGTCTCAGGACACAGCAGGGAAGGGGAAAACCATGTAGGGATAAATCAAATTATCTTCACTCTCCGTAGCACTATGGAAAATTAAACCCCCGAGTTTATTCACCCTGGTGATGAGGGGAAAAAACGCGGGATACAGAGGCTGGAGAGCAGGGAAGGGATCAGGGGAGCTCTGCAAACCCACTGGATGCCCCTGGTTGGGATGAAACCACCGGCAGGCATTCCAGAGTCCGGGAATGGTCTGGCTTGGGAGTGACCTTAAAGCTCATCCTGTGACAGGGACACCTCCCACAGCCCAGGGTGCTCCTGGTCCCCCCGGGCCCTTCAGTGTCCCTTGGGAATGCTGAAGGGGCTCCCAGCCACGCTGGGATTCCCTTCCAAAGGAGCATCCCTGAGCACCCGTGGTGGTTCCTCGGGAAGAGGCTGCTCCTGGCTAACCCTGGGCTCTCCTGCCGAGTGGAAAACGGAGCCTTTGCAGAGAGAAAACAAAACCAACCAGAGCCTGGAGGCTGCTGGGCTTGGAAAGAGCAGGTGGGGCTGGGGCACTGCGGCTTCACCGCGGGTTTATCCCAAAATCAGCTCCCGGGTTTATCCCAAATCAGCTCCTGGGTTTATCCTGAATCAGCTCCTGGGTTTATCCCAAAATCACCTCCTGGGTTTATCCCAAAATCAGCTCCCGGGTTTATCCCAAATCAGCACCCAGGTTTATCCCAAAATCAGCTCCCGGGTTTATCCCGAATCAGCTCCCGGGTTTATCCCAATTCAGTTCCTGGGTTTATCCCAATTCAGTTCCCGGGTTTATCCCAAAATCAGCTCCCGGGTTTATCCTGAATCAGCTCCCGGGTTTATCCCAAAATCAGCTCCCAAGTTTATCCCGAATCAGCTCCCAGGTTTATCCTAAAATCAGCTCCTGGATTTATCCCAAAATCAGCTCTTGAGTTTATCCTGAATCAGCTCCCGGGTTTATCCCAAAATCAGCTCCCGGGTTTGTTCCCAAAAGTAACTCCTGGGTTTATCTCAAAATCAGCTCCTGGTTTTATCCCAAAATCAGCTCCTGAGTTTATCTCAAAATCAGCTTTCGGGTTTATCCCAAGATCAGCTCCTGAGTTTATCCCAAAATCAGCTCCTGGGTTTATTCCCAGAATTAACTCTGTTTCTCCAGGAACTTTCCGGGCAGATTCCATCCCGAGCAGGGGGAGCTTGGCCCAGCTCTGGCATCATCCCTGGGATTGCAGTGGGAGGTTTTAAGGAATTTTTGCTGTGCCTCCCTCAGGTGTTTGTATTTCCATGTTAATTCCAAATAAACTTGAACAGTTCCAGTAAGGAGCAACAACAAGACTAAACAGAATTCTGTGATGGTTACCACAGCTCTGAAGCTTCATGAAAATTCCCACTTTTCTGATGGAACATTCCCACATTTCATTTTCTGGCTGTTTAGGTTTGCCTGGATTGGATATCAGCAGGAAATTTGGGGTTGTAATACAAACGGCACGTGTGGAGTTTGGGATTAGGGCAATTCCCTTCCATGTCCCTTTGCTCCCCAGGGACCTGCTGGATCACAGGGATTGCGGGATTCTAGGAAATGTCCCAGGCTGTGCTCCCACTCAGTGTGAGGGAATGAGGCTCTGTGTTCCCTGGAAGCTCCAGGATGTCCCAGCCTGATATTTATCCCTGTTTCCTTAGATGGAGGCCATAGGTGTAGGTTTGCTGGTGAAATGGGAGTGAAGTGAATTAATCCAAAGGGTTGAATTCCTTTATAAAATATTATTAGGAGCCATGGATGAAACATGATGGGTTGATGATATAAACTCCTGGAATTATTGCATTATTTGATGATTTTCTGGGTAGGAATCCAGAAAAACCAGAGGTCTGGTAAAAGCAAATATGGCTGGAAAAGATGCCCAGCTAGTGGTGGGGATTCTTGTTCCCTCCCAAAGGATTAACCTTTGCCATGGATAGCTGCCAGAAAAGCAGATTTGCCCCATGGAAGCAGCAGATTCCAAGGGGACTCTGGAGCTTTTGTATCCCAGGTGTTTGGGCCATGCTGGGAAGCCCCAGCAGGAGCCAAGCACAGCAGCTGGGATGGGTGGGATCCTTCCTGGGAGGCAGGGAATGGGACAGGAGCTGCCTTTGACAGACAGGATATTTATGGCTTTTAGGAGAGCACAAAATACAACTTGGAGCTCTCAAGCTGAGTCTGCCATCAGGGGAGCTGGGGCTGGAGCTGAGGGTGGGAGTGGGCAATCCATGAGGAGCATCCATGGGATCCCACCAGGACAGGAGCTCCAGGAGCTGGGATCACCCAGCCAGGAGGGATTCCGGTCTGCAGGGGGATGAGGAGGACTCCTGGGGTGGGAAGGTTGGAGAAATGAGAAATAAACACCCAGTTTGCTGTGTGTTGGAGGAGCAGAGGGAGCTGGGAAGGGCTGGATGTGGGTAGCAGGAAAGGTGAAGTGAGGATGAAGCCAAAAATGCAGGGAATAACATGAGAAATAAAGGGGATGTCTGGGAAGGGCCGTGTGGAGCAGCAGCCTCGGTATCTAGGGCAGCACTGACGTCTTTCCTGGGAAGGCAGAGCAGCTCTCAGGAGCTCGGGGCTGGCAGCAGCAAACGAGGCAGATCCAGCACGAGGCAGGGCTGGGGGCACCTGCAGGAGCCCTCCCAGGTGAGGCCCCACCTGCAGAGCTGCCTCCAGCCCTGGGGACAACATCAG
>VYZP01073326.1:0-16110 GCA_013400635.1 Hypocryptadius cinnamomeus | reverse complement strand
TTTTTTTTTTTCTTATCCTGGTCAGAAAACATGCACATCAAAAGAAGATATAAAGTCAATGTTACATATATAATAATGCTAAATATGTACATGATAGAAAAAAAAGGCCAGGCATTGAATAAAAATTTCAGATAACTGGGAACTGATAAGAGGGTCTAAAGAAATCAGTTTTGATAGATAGGTATCTTTTTGGTATCAGCCTCAGTTGTAGATTGTTGCATCATCTGTAATTTTTTTCTTATCCCATTATTTATGAGCCACATTTCTTTCAGAATATCAGGATCGGCATCTTGTTTAATTATTACATTTTTCCTCCTTAGACTTGGAAGATAAGAATAATGTGATCAAGACTTTCTTTCTGTATATATGCAATAACACAGAAATTATTTATAAGTAGAACAATCACAAAGGCAGCAATTTGTGCAAGTCGAAAGTGCAATGGAGCCTCAAAATAGAAACATGATGCCACAGCCCTTTTCTAAGAGTATGTGAAAGTGCTGTCAATTAGGTCTAACAAGGGAATATTTGTAACTAAAAGTAGGTAAGAAAGAAAAACAGGATTTACGTGAGCTATATGTTGTCCATAAAAAATCCTAACTTCCCCCTATCTCCCGAGAGCTGTTAGCCTGAATGGATTCACTGTCTCTGTTTTTTTTGGTTTTTTTTTTTTTTTCCTCGAAATTAATTTATNTTGTTTTTTTTTTTTTTCCCCTGTCGCACAATGCAAGGATATATATGTCTTGTACTCTTCTGGAAAGGTTTCTGTATGTTCGTGGACGTTTACTTCTGCTCTGGTGGAAGTCAACGAGCTGTCTCAGCAGTTTGTATTTCAGTCTTTTCTCAAAGTGGAACCAGGCTACAGCTTCCCCAACACTCTTACTGCTTAAATTTTTTACACTTCAGCTTTTTGTGCTTATGTACAGCCTGTTCTGCCTCTCAGTGAAATCTCTTTCCCTATAACAGAGAGAAAGTATCCCTGGCACACTTTAACTTAGAATAAGAAATTACAGCATTACAAGCAGCAGTAGGGTATCAGGTTGCAGAATCTCCCTTGCCCTTTTTAGAAGTGCCCATTACAGCATGAATTCAGTGAACAGGAGCAGATCAATTTGCCATCACAAATACCTGTTTTTCTCTCCCATCCATTCACAATGAAGCTGCATCCAGCTTTTAGCCACTTCTTTAATGTGTCGTTGAGGTATAATACCTTTCTATGTTCTTAATGTAAACTTTCAAATCAATGTTCCAGGGTCAGAAGACGACTTTTTCCTGTTGGTGCTTCTCTGTCGCCTTAGTGATGTGCATCCCAGAACACTCCCATGAAAGAGCTGCAGTGTCCGTGCTAGCTGCCAGCTTGAAATAAAACAGCCTCATTCCTGAGCCCTGTTCTTTTCCTCTATTTATAAGGCTTGTTTATTGCAAAGGCATTAAAATTATGTGTGCTCATTATAAGGAAAACAAATGTTACAAAAAAAAAGTGAATTTAACATATAAATATGTAACTGTCAAAAAAAAGAGTGCACCTAAATATGAATGCCTTATAGTCAGGGAGAAGGACGAGATTTGGTGCAAGCACATCTCTGAAGTGGGGGGAGAGCAGTGATGAAGCATACCCATCAGGGTCTCTGAAGAGCAAAGGAGAGAATGCAGAATGCTCCATTGCTAGAGCTTAGAGGTGGTCCGTTAGGAGCTAAAGGCAGTAGTTGGTAATTTCTGTGCTGAGAGGGTTTGTATTTACAAACCTACATGTTAAAGTGCTTGCTGTGAGCTCATCACTGGCAGCTATTTTCATACCCATCTCACCTATCCTGATTGCAAGGCTGTCAAATTGCAGAGTCATGTTGGGATTAGATTTGCTGAGGACAGTGATGCAGAGGTTTCTGAGCTGGCTTTTCCTCTGCATCCCATGAAGGGTCCCACACCCCCTTGGCAGTGACTCCCCTCAGTCAAAAGCAGTGGTAGTGTTGACTCAGCTTGGTGGTTTTCATGCCTGGACACTGGGGCTGGACTCTCCTGGGGGCAGCCCTGGGAGCATCCTGATATTATTTTGTTATTTGGATTTTCCACCAGTCCTCTGCTTCCTTCTCCCCATCCAGCCCTTGTGTCTCTGTGTTGCTTAGAGGTTGTGCAGCTTTTTTCAGGTATCCTGACAAAGATGTATGAGGTTGGGTGCAGTATCACAAACGTGTTGCTTCCATATGTAGGCTTCTGTATTTGCATAGCACAGCTCAGCATTCTGTGAATTCATTGGGCCTGAGTCAAGGCTGCTGTGGAGATCTTTGTCCCTGTGCATTTATAGGGGTTTGTAAAATAACACCTTTAAAGAAACAGAAACTTTAAGGAGAGCAGTTTGCATCACTATGTTTCATTTTTATAGTTTTTAAGGACAATCTGACATTTTCTGTGAAATGATAATGACAAATGTTGCTCTTTTTGCTTCTCTGTCCCTGAAATTGCATATAAAATTCATTTGTGTGTGGTCTCTTAATATCCAGCAAATACAATGTTTAAAAATTAAGTTCATGCCTCTTGTTTATGCCATTTATACAATTTTTTTTCTTGAAGCTGTCTAGTTCTGCCAGATAAAGGAGCAAATGCCTTCCAGCTCAGCAAAGTGCATTTGCAACCTGCTGTCATTAAGCAGCTAAAGCTGAAATATCATGGGGACTTCGCTGTCCCAGTCCCTGTCACTATTCTCTTATTCTGCAGCTACAAAGAGCATGTTGTTACATAACTAACATAATTTTTAGTGTCACAGCAGGCAGCTAGTGAAATGGAAACTGAGAACTGGGTTATTTTAGTTGGGAAAGAAAATGGATATATGAGATTGTTCAGATCCACTTTATTTACAAATAAAAAGTTTTTTGAAGAGCTCTGAAGAGTAGCTGTTCAGCAGCAAAATTCTCACCAACTCCATTTAGGTAACAAGAAGTGTCACAGCTCAGATGGCTCTGTTTAAACTCTTGTGCTGTTGTGAGTTCATTTAGAGATTACAATGTTTATCTAAAAACTCCATGGTAGAATGTTTTGCTGTTGCTCTTAAACCGGGTGCTCAAAGTGGTTCTGGTATTTTCACATGCCCAGGCCTAAATAGAAGTGGCCTGATTTGCAGAGGTGTGATCAATTCTAGGTCC
This sequence comes from Hypocryptadius cinnamomeus, assembly GCA_013400635.1. Lineage (NCBI taxonomy): Eukaryota > Metazoa > Chordata > Aves > Passeriformes > Zosteropidae > Hypocryptadius > Hypocryptadius cinnamomeus. Next base: position 12,976 of record VYZP01073326.1, on the reverse strand, counting down.
TATTGAAATCAATGGGAACTGATGAGTGCTCAGTTCTTTTGAAAACCAGGCCATTTATATATAGGTGCCTAAATATGGCACCCAATTTTGAAAAACGTGGCTCTAAGACCATATACCATCTTCCTCCTTTTGATATCTGGGTCCCTGCTGTTAGAAAGGGTAGGAAGGCTAATGAAGAAACAATTGTAATGAAAAGAAGCCAGAAATATTTCTGAGTACTTATTACCCTGTAACTATAAAAATATGTTTTAAAATAATTTAAGGCAAATGTCCATTAGAGTGGAATTTCTTCATCTGTATTTTCTCTTTTTTTTGTACTAAGAAGACAAAGCAAAGCAAATAGCTACTCCTGTGCATGTGCAAATGTAATTACTTTCTGGGAATGAAAGTTGTAACAAAATAAAGTTCAGATAGAAGATAAAGACACAAAAAAACCCCCACCATTGATGCCACAAAAAAAAAAGATATTAGATTTATTTTTTCCTTCTCATTTCCAACAGAAAAATATATGCTGAAATGCATTAGTGGATAAATATTCACCAACTCTCCTACTTTCTACAATATCATGAAAGCAACTTTCCTTAGAATATATTTCCATTTTCCACCATTTTTTTACAGAATATATAGCAGGTTTACATTTTTTACTCAGTATGCTGCAAAGCAGAAAAGAATTATGATCTGCTATCGCAGTAAAAGCTCAGCCAGATAATATGGTTAGAGGCTTTTGCAAAGCTCACAGCATCCAGAGGAACTCATTTCAGCAGTGCCATTAGCATCCTCCCAAGGAAACCATTCAGAGCCTTCAAAACAGATTTTATTTGTGGTTACACAACTGTATGAAAACTCATATAATTGATTCCAGAAACCAAATACAAGCTGAAGCATTAGAGATGATTATTTTTCATGTTGTGGTCGTAAGATTACATGAAAAAACATTTGGGGCCTATGTTGGGTTTGCAAGCCCCCGGTTTCTTAATTTGTGAGCTTTTAGGGGCAATCATGAGAGTTAGTGACTTGTATTTTTCAGGTTGTAGACTGGGTAATGGTGGTATTTCCAATCTGTTTTTGTATAGCCTTGTTCCGTGTTGATCCTCCTAAGTTTAATAAGGTGTAATCTCTGAACTTCTTTTGGGGTGAGGATTTCTCCTGATGGATCTGCTGGTATCTAATATTGTTTGAGCTTTGTGGCCTCATTTTTGGGTGAGGAAGGGAGATAGGAGCTAAAAGGTGATCTGTCTTCTCTTTCCAGCTTATTTTCCTGAGTATGGTAAAACCTAGCCTATGTTTCCTTCTGTTGGATGTTTAGAAGTGTGGTGACAAAGGGGCACTATGAGATTCAGAGAGGAAAATACTTGTTGTTGTTGTTGTTCAGAAAAAGCTAAGGTGAAATTTGATTATTATAGTATCACATAATTCTAGAGCTGACATTCTGAGAAAAAATGGTAAAACTGGGTGGGAGTTTAGGGCAAGGATGGAAAATGATGCCTTTCTTTTCAATTTTAGCAGGAGACAAGTTTTGAGACTGAATTGCAAATCTTTTCTCAGCATAATTGGTATTTTCACTTTAAAGTTGGGATTACCAATAGGTCAGGTTAATGTGGGTTTACCTGTAAGAGTGATGTTGGATCATTTAATCAATGTCTCTGAAGTGCACTCAGATTTCAGACAAAACAAAGCAACTCTTTGAAGTCGGGTGAAAAAGATAGCAGTGAGGTTCACTTTAGTTTAAGGTGATGAGTACTTTACTTTTGTCAGTGATTGTGTCATATTCGTCAGTGTAAATGCATTTTGACCATGGCATCCGTCCTTTGACTGATATGAATTTGTGAACTTCAAAGAAGTAACGGGACATTCACTAGTTTAGAAGAAATTGAAGACACGGTTTATTGTACTTCAATATACTTTGGAGCTCAGAAATATTCAGGCACTATTTTAGGTATATCTAGTGGGTTACATGTTTTAATGGGCAAAATACAGAATAATTTCTGGAGAAAGTAAAGCCAAGAGTGATAGTTATAATGTAAATTATGAATTATTAAATAATTAGGTGGTCATATAACCTCCCTGAACTGTATTCAAAGACCTCAATTTCTCCAAAGACTCGGGTGTTCCCAATACCTCAGGGTATTTGTGGAAGTTGGTGGGTTCTTACCCAATAATCTGAGAAAGAATGTTAACTTTGCTGGTTTGAGATTCATTTGCCTCGCCTTCTTCCCACACCTTGTGGAGATCAGCTGCTCCTTTCCTTGTCCAGAGCAGCAAGTGGCCTTTTCATTTCTGTGATGAGAGGCACTGATCTTGGTACAGACCCACTAGGCAGATCTCTTCGGGGGTGGAATGCTGCTGCATAAGCCCTGCTCTGGAGGGAGCATACTGATGGATACTACCCCTGGGAAGGCAATAGTGGGCAGCCTGGGAAATAAAAGGACATGGAATCAGAAGAGAGACATAGGAACTTTTGTACTTTTTGTGTGATCTCACCTGCTGTAATACACCTTGGGACGTTAGCCATATAAAAGCAAAGTCAAAATACTGGCAACCCAAATTGTTTTTTGTGGGGTTAGCTGAGAGGAAAGGAAGTATCTGCACAGTTGAAAGACCCTGGCAGTTTAGATTAATCTTAGGACTTGTAACCATTTTTAGATTTAGTGATTGTTAACGAGGATTTATTGTCATTTCACAAAATGCTTCCAGACCACATGGATACTTGGTTCCTTTGGCTTTCCTGCAGAAAATCTGTTCCCTGTGCTTAGCCTTCCTAAGCCTCTCTGTTGCTGTTGTCGTCAGCAGTAATACTGGTCCCCGAATGCAATTAGTTTCTGTGTCACATTGACAGCTTTATGTGTTTCTGGTATGTATTACCTGGAGAAACGGGTTTTCTGCACAGATATGATTATTTATTAAGAATTACAAGGTCTTGTAATGATAGAACCACATGCCCAAAAGCTTGTGTCCCTTTCCAGCTGTTTGTTAGGCTACAAGCCTTACAATTCTTGTATCATCGTATATTGTAACATAGTTACAGCTACAGATATATTAAACTCAATTCCATTTGAGTAGTGCCTTATAGTGTTTTGAGTAGCTGCATTGTGTCAGTGATGTTTGTTAGAAGTTGCCAGATACGGTAGCCGAAAAAAGTCAAGGCTGTTGCAGCTCCATGTTCCCATGTCCAGCCAGCAGTGAGGCTGAACCTGTGTTACCACTAGATCATACATGCATGCATTTATATATACATATACATATACATATACATATACATGTGCATGCACAGCCACACTGATCAAAACAGGCAGAAAACATGGTACTCACTCAAAAACAGGCAGCACATTCACATGTACTGCAAAACAGAGATGTGTATAAATAAATATCTACATATGAAGCATGCATCCCACCAGCAGCTGGGATCTGGACACTCAGGAGTTTCTGAGGAATTCCCAGCAGTAGTGGAAGGAGCTGTCTGCTTTCTTGGTTGGCCTTTTGGGAATCTGCAGGAATAAGATGTATTTGCCTAGCTCATTCACTTAACCTGTGGTCACTAAAATGTGAGGAGGATGCTTCCTTTCATATGCTTTACTCTTACAGATAACTTTTTCACAAATACACAAATGTCGGCAAAATGTGTCTGCCTGTGTCCTCATTGTCACGGTGTCCTCTGCAGCTTTACCAAGGATGGTAATGAATGGGTGTCAGGAGGAATCTTCTTATCCTCTGCTCTAATAACTGAAAAGAGGAAGCAGGAGGTTGTGTAACTGAACTGAAAAATGGCAAATAGCCACACGGAAAAAAAACCCTTGGAATATTCAATTAATAATAATGTAAATATATTCAAAATTGGGTTTTAGTAAATAATACTTTTAATGAATTATTGTACTATTAGTCATGTTGTTTTTCTGGAGAAATTAGACTCCATTAGTCAGTACCTTAATGCCAGACATGAATAAATTACCGTCAAGTTTTAGTAAAAAATTTTCTCTTCCATACAGAAATACGATAGCAGTGTAATCATTCTGGAATCTTAACATGAGCTGACTGAGAATTCAGAATAATGAGACATCAAAAAATAATAATTTTCAACTTTTGGAGGGGACTTAGAGGAAGGCTGAACATAAAATATCAGAAAGTCATTGTGCAAGTGAAAGCAACGGTAAAATTAAGTTTAATGTAACCTTGGATGCCAAATAAGGAATAACAACATTTAGTATGTTAAGTATTTTTATTTTCCTGATAATCTTAATTTCTGTGCATTGAAATGCAGATTCTCCTATCTTAGAAATAAACTTCACCCTGTAACTACAACTTCTGCTGCAGAAAATGTTGGAGTCTAAAAAGTACAGCACATGTATAGGAATGTCTTCTCCAATGCCCTCTCAAATTGGTTTGCTCTGTCGAGTCAGCTGCATGTGAGTTTGTTTAAAAGACATTAGCCATTAGTCTGTTTCATAGCATCACAGTTAGGAAAGGTAGGAAGTAAGTCCAACGCTAATTTTGTGCATCTCCCTCCCTGAGGAGCATTTCCTGTTGTCTGGCAGTTGTAGTACATTGTGTGGGCAGGCACAGGCGTGCACATGTACCCTTGTGTTGTGAGCCCTGTGTGTCTCTGCCAGTGTCAGCAGAGCTGCAGCCCATAGCTGGAGCACACGCTGTGAGCACCAGTTACCTAACACTGCTGCGTGGAGCGCTCTCTGATGCCTCCCCCAAGGCCCTCTGCTGCTCTCCCTCCCGTGGTCTGTCTGCTTGTGAGGGAGCAGTGAACAGCACTGCTGCTTGCGTGACTTGAATGGGGATAATTTGGGGGATTCTCTTGCTGTTGTCTATTTCCTTGCATAGGGATAAGAGAAGTTCTGTATTTGTCTCTGTGCTCTACTCTAAAGATATTATTTGCCCTGTCAAAGAGTGGAAATTCTGGATCAGTTTATTCTGAGCAATGTATTGAAGTGGGGCTCTGTGATAATTCAGATTATAATGGCGTACTGTGTTGGTGAAACAGACCGTTTGACATCTTGTTTTCCATATTACCAAAGGAGTGAATGAAGTACACGATGAACAACTTAGTGAGGTAATTTAGGTACCTTTTTGTGTTCTGTGCAAAGTGGTATGTTTCCAAGTGCACAGTAAAAGCCTGTTTGAAAGATTTATGCTGGGGTTACAGTTGAGAAATATTCCTTTCTTTCTAGCAGTGTGTCTTGCAGCTGGATTTTGAATTGCTGGAGTCTACTAATCGGCTTTGCTGGTAGACCTGCTGAGAAAGCATTGCGATTGTCCATGTGGAGTACAAGAAAGAAATGTAGGGATAAGATTTATGAATAATTTTTGGACACAGGCAATATGAATTGGTGAGGAAAACTTCATAGGTAGTGACAGGCTAATTTAACTGTAGCAGTAATGAGCTAAAAACCCAAAGAAGTCAATTATTTTTCCTTTCACTTTTATTCTGAGATTTGTACTTTGTTAACTTTCTTAGAACTAAATAGGAGGATTCAGTACCGTTTTCCACAATCTGATCCCAAGGGTCAATGTGTGAATTTAACTGTTTTGTATTTTTTTTTCTGAAAACCTGCCAGAATCTGCATAAATAGGCTCCTCTCAGTATGTTCACATAGGTGTGTGTGAGGTTGATCCATTAAAACCCTTAGATGACCTATGAGTCCAAATTCACATGTTAAAGCTGCAGTTAGATACTTTATTTGAAAACAGTTGAGCCCAAAGCATTTGCCCAGGCTATGCAAATGAAACAGAATTGCAGTTCACGTCGTATTTCAGATTTGTCTCTGAAAGGACGTGGAGGTGAAATGCTGTTGTGCTCTCCTGTTTCCTCTCCACCTGAGACAGGGTGAACTGGTCACCCAGAGAGGAGTTGGGCTCTAGAGCCTGGAACTGTGCAAAGGGGACTCTTTGTAACTGGCCAAGAGTGTACAAAATACTTGTTCTACCTTGTGGCTGGCCAGGGGCAGCCTGAATCTCTGTGTGAGATGTAGAGTAGCAATATTTGGCTGAAACTTAGAGCTAGAGCTGTTATTTTGAACAGAGAACACTAGAACTGTAACAGCTAAATTCCTGAAATAGCAAAATAGATATTTAGCCACATATCAAACATAAAGTATTGTTGCTTGCTGTGCATTGTGTCTCAGGAGGTTTTTAGGTACCTCAGGAGACGTGTAGGTACACAGCAATCTAGATCTGAGGTCTTGGATGGTGTTCAGGTGTGATGCCACGTGCTCACTAGCTCTTCATGAGCTCTGCAGAAAGAATTAAGAAAACCTGGTTTTACCTCTGTCCTCTGATACTCACTTTCCCAATCAGAAAGTATACTGATATTGTTGAATGCCCCTGCCTACTATCACCAGTTTTTGAGGTCTTATTTGAGTGAATTTTCTTGACTCCTCAGATATTTTACCCCATCCTGCCTTATTGAACTGGTTTTACTCTGCTCTTTTGCGTTGCCTTCTTTTGTTCTCAGTTTGGTCTGAGTGTGGTTCCCCTTGAGAGACATAAAAGTTCATCTAAGTGAGCTCACCCAGCTTATAACAAAGCTTAGTGGGTTTTCTTTCTGTTTTTATGCAGAGGAATAAATCCCAGTTTGAGTTTTTTGTGTGATCAGTGCTGTGTGATCTCAGAGTACAAGTGATGAAGAACTAAACAAATAAATGTGTAAGATGTCTCAAACACGCATCAGAAAGGAAGGGGAATTGGCTAAAAGCACTACTTTAGAACCCATTTCTTAGTTTGCATGTCACCTCTACAGAGCAGAAGAAGGGGCAGACAGTGTATTAAGCTGATCTGTCACAGAACACAGATTTAACTGGGATCCTTGTAAAAGTTTCTCTGAAGAGACGTGAAACTCTGAAGAGACGTCAAACTCTGAAGAATGAGTAATACAACAGATTGGGAATGTGATGGAGATAAATTTGCTTTAGTTGTCCTTGACTCATAAAAATTTAACTTTGGGTAGATGAAGGCAGTAATTTAAAAGGGAAAAACCAAATAACCTCTAACCACTTGTTAAAGTAAGAACAAGAAAGTCAATAATCTGTATGTCAATAATCTGTATATCAAGGAGAGGTTCTTGTTTGCTTTGTATTTTTAGGCCTTCTTGTAATGCAGAGAGGTCATCTCAAAAAACAGTTAGTTATTGAACCTTATTTCACATTTCATAATTTCCCTTTATCACTTAGAGTAATTTTAATTGTCCATAACTGTTCTCTTTCCATGCAGCAGAACAGTAGCCTCAGAGAACATAGAAGAGAGGAGGGGTTATTTCCAAGTAGATGACTAGAGCATTGCACTAGAAAATCAAATTAGATTGCAATTAAATGCAACTATAAAAATGCTATTACTTTGGTGAAATTTTATGCAAAATCCCTCATGGAATGATGCAGTAGGATTTTAAGGATCTGCATGCAGGAGCACTAAGTTTGGAGAAAAGAATGTAATTGAGGAGGCTCTGGTCTGCAGGATGATGTAAAGCAGACTCTTCAAGTAAAATAGAGTGATTTAAACCAGAATGAATCTACAGTTAGACATGTGAAAAGATAACTTGCTAGTAATACCAGCCTTACTATACAGCATTAGAATGATAGACAGACTCCTGTTTGCTTGGGAGTTTGTTTTGTTTGTCTGTTTGTTTGTTTGTTTTTTTCCCCATTGCATCAAGGCAACTGGTAATATGCTTAAAATAAGGTACTTGCTAAGTGCTTTCCTGGATTGGGACCATGGAATACACAGCATTTTGCAGGATTGATCTCCCATATAGTCTATGAAAAAACCCGTGTTTCTAGGGACTAATCCCATATCCTTTATTTTTTCCTTTCTCTTTTTATCACTATTGGGATTAGTAGAGTCTTATTGTGTTACTATCATTGCATCCCCTATCACCCAAGTGTTTAGAAATTGAGTATGAAGATTCCACAGCCCATATTTGCATTGACATTAGTACTTTTAGAGTTACATCCTTCTTCTTGTGCTACTGTTGCTAGTTCTGCAGATTTCCAAGGGAAATGCTGGACAATTTCTTTGGAAAAATCCATTATAACACAGTGTTTCTGAACAGTGCTTTCTAAATAATCCATACAATTTCACAGATTCTTCAAATCTCGCAGACATTCTGGTAACATCTTTGAATTACTTGAGTGTGGAGATGAGTGGGTGGGCTTGATAGAAGAGGAAGCTGTGAAAAAAACCCTGCTATGTGGAACAGAGACTGTTTGTTGAATGACTTGTCTGGCTTTCTTATAGTTTGCACTGGAGAGACTCTACCACTTCTGCAGTTATGTGGGGTTCTTTAGGCTGTATCCAGCATGACATGAGAATTATTACTATGAGAGTGTGATTCAATAATCTCAAAAATCAGGCAGACTGAAAGTTGATCAAAAATCAATTCGAAATAATAAAACCAGCTCTTCTTGCTGCTGTTGTATTTGTGAAAATAATATCAGGATATTTCATAGGGGTGGAGGCAGATTGGATTGAGAGCAGTGCTCCTCTCTTTGGAGTTTGACAAAAGAGGCAGGGCAGGGAGAGAGATAAATAGCTCTGCTTTCCAGTGATGCCAGCCTTCCTACGTGAAGTTAAAATGATGGACAAAGCCCTGCTTAGCTGGTTGGTTTTTTTCTCCACTGAATCAAAGCACTTGCTCATGCCCTTAAAATAAAGTACTTGCTGAGTGCTTTCCTGGGTTAGGCAGAAAATGCTTATGCTGCATCACCTGTAAATGCATATTTGTTATTGAACAAACTAAAGTATAAAGTTCTTGTCTGGTCAGATCCATGTAGATGGAATGCAGTGAGAAATTTCTATTGCTGAGGCAGCCCGATTGAAATGTTTTCGTGATTGTGGTCAGTTTGGTCATCTGAATTTGCCATGTGAAATAGAAAGGATTAGTTCTCTGCCAATATATTTTATATTTGCTGTAGTATTTTCTATAAAAAAAATGTTACTGACAAATATAGCAGCTCATATCTGTAATCAGTGTGCTGCTTTAAAGGCTTGTTTTGGAAGCAGTGCACTTTTTATCAATGAACTGTGTCTGAAAGTAGCCTCATGGTTGTAGATTAATCCATTTTTCTGTCAATAATCTCTCCAAAATAACCAGTATATTCCTTATTGACACAAGCTATCAAGCAAAGGGGAAAACAAAACAAAGGAAAACAAATCAATGCAAGAAATAAAAAGTAAAGTGAGTAAATAGATGCTGTGGCTGACGTGGCATTTGGCTTCATGATGCTGCTAAGGAATCCTCCCCCTGGCCCAGCTCATGCTGAACTGGAGGAAATCAAACGCAAACTCAAGCATCTGAAATGGAGTTTCACACATCTGAGACAGCCAATTAATGTGATTTTTAGTTTTCCACTGTTTTGATAATGTGGGAGTTTTGAGTCAGAAGAAGGGGCTTTTTTTTCCTTATTATTTATTTGTTTCTAGTGTAAGGATTAGTTATTTTGCAATTTTCTGTGATAGTTGTTTATTTCATGGCTACTGACTGATACAGAGAAAAAAAATTGACTTCATGATGTTTTTAGAATTAGCATATGCCCTGTTGTCAGGCCAGCAAAACAAAATTTCATATACCTCCTTTACTGCATATTTCTATTCCTAGTAATGCAGCTATGAAGAACCAGTCTAATCCAAAATATTTGAGCTGTCAAAAATTCAAATTCATAAGCTTATGAATACCCCTAGGTGGCACTACATGCTTTTTTTGCTAAAAAATAATCAAACACTATATACATAAATAAAAGCAAAATCATAATAGCTTAATACGCATGATGAATGCATTCCTTATTTTCTCCAGTAAAGGTGGCTAACAAGCTTTTTTTTTAACAACTGTCATGGTTTAACCCCAGATGGCAACTAAGTACCACAGAGCTGCTCTCTCACTTCTCCTTCCCCCTTCTCTCATCAGTGAGATGAGGAGGAGATAAAGGAAAGAAAAGAAAATGGAACTCATGTGTTGACATAAGAACAGTTTAATAACTGAAACAAAGTAGAAGATTATAAGAATAACAACAACTACAATAATAATAATAGCAGCAACAACAATAATAATCACAATAATTGTAATGCTAGTACTACTAATAATAATTGCAGTAAAAAGGAGAGGGAGATAAAACCCAAGAAAGGCTAATGATGCAGAACAAATTTCTAACCACTCACTGACAGATGCCAAATCCTGTCCTTGAACCCTTATTGTTTTCTTTGAGGCAATTCCCAGTGTTTGTGTGCTGGCCACGCTGGTCTGTGCATGGGGCATCCCTTTGACCAGGTCGGGTCAGCTCTCCTGGCCGTGCTCCCCCAGCCTCTGGGGCACCTGATCAGTGCAGAGCACAGGACACTGAAATGTCCTGGATTTAGGGTGAGCACTACTGAGCAACATCCCAAACATCTCTGTGCCACCAGCATGATTCTCACACTGAATGCAATGCACAGCATGGTACCAGCTAGTAAGAAAAAAATCATTCTGTCCCATCTGAAACCAGTACAATAACTCATGGAATAAAATTTTTTCTTGTCTGAGGATTGAGTGATATTCTACTAAAGTTTTTTCAGAATTTTGTGAAAAATATGTACAAGGGCTTGAATACAGATATTTTTTTTAGAAAAAGCTATAAAGCTTCCACTAAAATATGCTTGTATTTTTATTTAGATTTTAACATGTTTGAATACTTCCTTAAAGTATTCAAAAAGTGGCATGGTGGTGGTAAAGTGCTAAAGCCATGCCAACAGGGACAGAGGGACAAACAGGAGTGTACTGGGTCTGAGTGACTGACCTGTTTCATAAGTCTAAAGACTCTCTGGTGTGTGTGAATTAATCCATTTTGGTGACCAGTAAGTGTTGTAGCATGCTAAGTGTTATGTCCTTCTTTCTCATCTGTTGGCTGCAAAGTCTGAAGACAACTGTCCCATGGGTTTGTGTGAAGACAGAAGACCCCCCCCCCCACAAGACAGGGTCAGCTTTTCATGTGGTACAAACACAGGGCAATGCAGGAAAAGCTGCATGAGTACCCAGGCTGGCTCATAACTTCCATTTTGGTTGCATATGGTTTCGCTGTCAAAAGAGTCAGTCAGAAGAGCAGAGGAGCTACAGCCGTTACCTCCTACCTTCTTCCTTCCCAAAACCAGGAAGAAAAGCCCTGGCAGTCAGCAGTTACAGTGGCATCTGTGCCATTGCTGAAGTAGCACTGGGGATGATGGCTTCAGTCCTTTTGAAACAGCACAACTGTTTCTGTGACATCTGATGTAGAAGAACTGAAGTAACTAAAGCTGAAAAACACAAAAAACCATTAAACTGTGTCCTAAATTAATATTAGTCACAAGACAGTTTTATAACTAATGAAGTGTTGCCTAGAAGCCTACTGGATTAAAATGTAATAGACTGTGTGTTGGAGAAGAACAACATAATAGCATTGTACAGTCATAAAATTACAAGTTGTAAAGGACCCACAAGGTTCATAGGGTACAACTACCTTTTGATCACAAGGCTATTGAAAATAAACCACAGGATCAAGAGCATCCTTCAGATATTCCTTGAACGCTGAGAGGCTTGGTGCTGTAGGAAGCTTGTTCCAGGGACTGATTATCTTCTCAGTAAAGACACAGACCTTGCTGCCGGGTCCCCCCTCAACCTTCTCTGAGCTGAGCTGAGCAAGCCAACTCAATTACACACTCAGTGTTGCCCTTGAGACTCTTCACCTTCTTGATCCCTCTCTTCTGGACACATTCTATTAATTTGATACCCTTCTTCTCTTGAGACACCCAAAACTGCAGATAGTGCTTGAGATCCACACCAGTGCAGTGTAGAGTGGGGCCATGTTCAGACATCCTGGGTTTTGTTGTGTGCATTAAACTGCATGGTATTTTTTCTGCATCCTAAGCCAGGATTAGCCATGTCTAGGTGATGTTGCTTAGCAGGACAGGTTTTTTATGTTTTTTAAAGCTGGTGTAAAATAAGTAATAGGAATAGCAAGGTAACTGTATGGATTGTGCATGTTCTCTGTCTTGGATTTCAGTGCTTGGTGACTTGCCTAGACTTTATGTATAAATATAAACTTATGTATAAATATAAACAGATTTAACACAGAATGATGACTATTTCCTGTCAGCTTCCTACTAAATAGTGTTTGAGGCTACAAAACATGTAAAGCAGTATCAGAATGTTTTCTCACAGGTCATCATAGAAAGATACAAGAGTAGTAAATGTCCACATGACATTCTTCAATTGGTTTTCATATGAGTCCTGTGTAAATTTCAAAATATGCAAAATCTACAAATTACTTGCATTTCAGAAAAGAGTATGTACATCAGCAAGGCCAATTTTACTGCTACAGATAGAAAAAATTAAAAAACATTTAATACAGACTGTTACAACATTGCTGTTTGTTGATAACCGAGACATGCATGTTCTCAGTGCCAGGAGTATAGACACACAAGTAAAACTTGAACTTACATACATTTTTATGTGGAGACATGTAAGGAAATGTTAATGTATCCTTTTGTTATTCAGTCATAAAATCAAAATATGCAGTATCTGGTAAAACAGGGATTAATACTTGAAATAAACTAAAATGCATATGAACAACAGCTCTTCTGTTTCAGATGTCCTTGCCAAACAGCAGTCTCTCCCTCTTGAAGACATGCCTCCCCAAACCTTTCTCCTCTTGTGGCTGGGAGAGACTGCCATTTAATTTAATTCAGCCACAAAAGGACAGAGAAAATCAAGTGAAATGATGCCTCCACTGAAGACAATACCAAACTGCTCCTGACTTTTGGGAAAAAGGATTCCCCTGGGGTACCTGAATGTATGTACATCCCTGAAAAGAACTCTGTTACATCCTTAAGAAAAGATCTTTTTGAAATCAAAGAAGAGATGGAGCAGGAAATTGCATGTTGAGTGTGGCATTGTTAGGAACTGCCTTTACACACAGAAATGACACTTATGGTAGTGAAACACTGTTGAGGGATGTAGCCAGGGTAGATGATATCT
>VYZP01073325.1:0-12814 GCA_013400635.1 Hypocryptadius cinnamomeus | reverse complement strand
GTTTGTTTTCCTGCCACAGGTTGTAACTTTTTATAGAAACAAATCTTGCATCAATAACTTGATGTAAAATGCAGAATAGTATGTACCTTTCATGAAGAAAATGTAAATTTACAGTGTTCTGTGAGAATGTTACTGCTGACTTCTTTCCCAAGGTGTAGAATATTTTTTTGATTTATGAACTCATTTTTGACTCCAGTGNTTTGATTTATGAACTCATTTTTGACTCCAGTGGTTTATACAGACCAATACTACAGCTGCAACATTTTCACAAAGGTAATTAAATCTGGATTTCTGGCCCCCGTCGTTTGGAGATTTCATTTTATTTTGTTGCTTTAAAGCTCAATGCAGACCAGTTGTCAACTGTAGGGGAAAATAAAGTTAATTCAAGTTTTGTGTTAAGGCTGTTGTGTCAGTTTTGTTGTGATTAACTTGGTAACATTAAGACATTGGAATGCCATATTACAAAGCTCCTGACTTCACCAAGCTGCTGTAGTGAAGCCACAGCATCTTCTTAACTCCCTCCAGCTTAAACTAAGCCAAACCCAGGGCCTCTGCTGTGATGAAATGAAGGTGGCTGTCATTTCCAGGGGAGAGCAGCCTGCCTTCCCAACCACACACTGCAGCAACTCCTTCCAGCATCTGGAGCTCCTCGAGCTGCTACAGCTGCTCACCCACCAGCAGAAGGGCTGACTGATGAGGTGATGCACGATTTCTAGTCTCGTGCTGCTTCCAAGCCAATCTGCATCCTGACCATGGGTGAGAAATAAGGGAGCTAACATTTGGAAGATCACCTCAAAGGCAGCAGGACAGAGGCTGCCAGTCAGTCTGTGGCTTGGCACTGGTAACTCAGCCTTGTTTTAAAAAAGGAAATACAAGATTGCCCTCCCTTCTTCAGGTACCTTTACATTTGGACAGACTGTCTTCAGCCTTAGGAAGCAGTGTTCTCTTTAACAGCAGAAACAAGTGAATCTGAGGCATGTGAAATAAAAATAAGCCAACTGCAGGGATCCCAGCCAGCCTGGGCCTAAAGTTGCCTACTACTTACCTGAGCTTTATTTTTTTCCTAAATCTAACATGACTTCAAGGATTCTGCCATTGTTCTGCGGTTAAAATTAAATAAAAAGTTGGGAGTCATTGAGGCATCCACTTAGAAAAGGCAACATTGCAAAGAAGAACTGGCACTGTCTAACCTTCCTGGGTTCCTCAGGAATCTGCACACTGGGTGTGTTTACAGCTGGATCCTGGAATCAAACAGCTAAACTAACTCCTGCCTCTTTGGGAGAACTGAACAGCGCTTCTACTAGCAAAGACTATCAGCATCTTCCCTCTTCATCACACACACTTCCCAGACTAGTTTATTTCCTTAGTTCCAGCCATCCTTTCTCCTTTTGTTGTTCTACTATGTCAAATTTTGAAGCATAATTGCCACAAAACAGTAAAAAAAGACCAAAAAACCCCCACCAAAACAACAAAACCAAACATAACAAAAGACACGTGAGCCAGGCTCAGGTCAGCAGTTGCTAAGGAACTAAAGCTGCAAGTGTCTAGAACTCAATAACACTGCATAGCTTCTGTATCTCTTAATCATTACTGGTGGGAGCAGTGAGGCAGACAGTGCTGTTGGTAATCCCAGAAGAAATATTTTGACTTGCAGAAGTAATTTCATAACAAGGAGAAAAGTTGTTAATTAAATATATTGATAGATTTACGCTTGAAAGAGCAGCTGAATGCTTTGACAGAGCCCCTGGTACATACCAGTCTCATCAGGAGTAAAAACCAAAAAAAATATATTTGGCTGTGACTAAAATGCCCTCACATCTTTAACCCAAGTGGATAAACTGCTCGAAGATGGGGCCTTGAAGCAATGCCATGGAAAGCAAGGAACAGGGCTGGGTAGTGTTTCCTGCCCTATTTACAGGCAGTGTTGTTTTCCATTTTGCATAAAAACAAAGTGTTCCAGCAAGATTGTTTCCAGCACTGTGGATGAATGTTAAAGAAAACCAGAAGGGCATTATCTAACACTTGAAAAATGCTGACCACAATCTGTGTGATTCCTCTAAGAACATTTTTTTCTCCTCATGCAAGTGTCCAATGCTGCAATAATGTAGTTGTGTTTTAAGAGGTTCTAATGAAGAATCGCAGATAAAGATTAAACTAAATGAGATTTTCAGAAGCAAGGGTACACCTTTACCTATTTCCTTTTTACTTGCCAAAATGAAGCAGATGTTCCCCAGCCTTTCCTAAAGCCGTTGTTGCTGCCCAGCCCCGTTTTCCCTGGGTAGAGCTATCCAATTTAACCAAAAAACTTACCTTCAGAGTGTCTGGGAGAGTAAGCAGGGTGGAAAAGCCTCAGACCAAAACTGGATTAACCTAGCAAATCACTTTCATGGGAACCATGCTCAGGTGTCATACACAGCTCCTGGACAGTCAGTGACTGACACCAATGAACTAAGGCTTCCATGGAAAGAGAAAGGGCATCCCACTACTAAATGAAACAAATTTTTATTCATGAGCATTCTCATTTTAAATTCACAAATTATGAAAGGATGGCAAATCAGAAGAGACTGCCAGAGCATCTTTTAAATGATAAAGGTATAAATTTTCTTTCTGAACATTTCTAATTTAAGAAAGAAAAAGGTTGCATAGGCTTTCTACAGGTGTGCACCAAAAGAAAAAAAATTGAAGTACATGGAAGTTTTTACATTACAATTCAGTGTACATCAGCTACTTGAAAAGGAAAGTATTTACTTGCAATTCCAAGACAGCTATTGGAACGACCTACAGAATAAGGCTTATGAATATTTACTTTTCAGTCCTGCAAAATATACTGAACACATACTATCAGAAAAATAAAATGACACTTGTGAATCTTATTCTGGAATCTCTCACTGATGGGGTCTTTTCTGAAAGGACTTTTTACGTTTGTGTCTCCCAAGTTAATTTGGGAAAGAAGCAGTGGTAATGGCATCAGGGGATTCTTCATAGCATCAGAACAGAACAAAACATTGGCCAGAGCACAAGTGGAATGTCCTCGGCATGCAGAAACAACCAACCATGCAGACAGAGAAAATCTTCAATAAATTACAAGCAGAAAATTATTCAAATTTCTCCTCAAAAGAACAGCTACAGCATCTCTGTAGCCTTGACAGTCACACCATCCCAGCTGAAAGAGGTCTACTCCTTCAGGGGCCCAGGCCTGCATGCCTGAGACATAGAGGTTTGCAATGGCTATTCAGTGAGTATGTGTCTTGTTCTTTGGTGTGTGAGAGAGTTCTGGGAGGATGTTCCATGGGTTTAACTCTGCTTTTTCCATTGTTCTTTGTGATGATACTACAAACTGTAGGAATACTTTTAGGTACTTATCAGACTAATCTCTAGAACAAGAGTGGATCCATTATAAAGTGAATTCTTGAAGGTGATAAAGTACAAGTGTTCCTGATGATACTCAGTAGCAGTTCAGTGATTACTGCAACAGCATCATTTTGGTTTTGTTACAGAAAACTGTTACATCAACTATTCCTAAAAAATAAGTTGGTTTTTTTTTCCTCTTAAAAAAAAAGTGTCAGTTACAAAACCAAGCTCATACAATCCACTTTTTTTAAAAAATAGGATTTAAATCATTTAGAACATGACTCTTTCTAATGTGCAAAAAAAAAAAAAAAGAGACAGACAAGAGAACTAAATAGATTAAGGAGGAAAAGTAGCCACACCTTCATTAAATAGAGATCTGAAGTTCAAATCCAAAGGAACAACTAATGGAATGTTTCCTTGTGCACACACCTCCTCCGCTCAGCCTTCTGAGCTGCTCAAGAGATTTTAACATCTACCGAAAAAACAAAATGCAGGATGCACAAGGACAGATGTGAGCCGTGCTTTGACCTAGATATCTCTGTAGTATAAGCATAAGTCAGTGTATGAACAAAGCAGACAAAAGGCACAAAATCACTCAGCTCTACAGACGGGCATCCATGCCACTGTGTGTTAGAAATACAGTGGTTTCATTACGGGGCACTGTGGGAAGAAGCACTGAGCACATTTTACATGTGCCTTTTGCTGCCACCTCTCTCAGAAACATCTTCATTTCCAACAAATACAAACTAAAAAGTGACAAAGCCTTAACACGCTTCTAGAATCCATTTTGTCAGTGTAACTGTGGGTACCTTACAAAGCAAGATCAAGCAATGGGATTTTTTAATTTTTCTTTTTAACACTACAAAACGCATTGTATCCCATTTCATTTGTTTCATTCATAAAGTTATTGTCTCAGTGGAATAATTTACTAAATTGTTACTTTTACATCAGGGAATCATTTATCTGGGAAGGCTAGTTATATCACCTCTACTCATCCAGATGTTTTATCAGAAGCAATCCCATTTAGTGGAATATGTAAGCCAGAAGTGTTGGCATGACAGCAGCCAGAGAACATTACACAGCAAGATCAAAGTTACCAGAGCAGCTGGCTCAGGGATGTGACCAGAGATCGACTGAACAGCTGGAGCATGAACAGACAAAGCGGCGAGGACACGACGGGTTAGCGTGAAGAACAACGTTCTGAAGAAGGTATTGCTACTTCTTACAGGGTGGCAGGAAATTCACACTCATCAGTGACAGGAAACATGCCCTGAACTCAGCAACCCAGAGCGAGCCCAGCCAGTGGATCATTCTTATGTCAAAGTGAGTTACTTGCTGACTGTTCAGACAGATCGACTGCCATTAAGAGACACGTCACGTTTTAAGTGCAAAACATTTTTGGCAAAAGTGAAAAATAGAAAAACCTTAACCAGTACTAATAAAAAAGTATTTTCTTAAATACTAGCACAGGCCCTGATCCTGCAAGCACACAACTCAGGGAACCCTGGCCGAGTCCAGCCAGGGTTCTGTGCCCTAACACTTGGAGGAAAAGGTCTTTGAGTCGCTATTGGTGTTGGTACTGTTTACACGTAGTGGAAATAACACACACAACACATGCACACCGTGGGTACTTAGGGACGTGTGCCTGCGTGTCTGTGGATCTGCACACACAAAAGGGCTCCTGAATAAACTCGAGCTCGTGGTTATTTTGAGATGCATCATTACAGTACATAGCTTCCCATAGGGATCTTCTGGGAACAGGACCTATCCAAGGACATCCTGAAGTTACATACTGTATCATTTTAATGCCTTTCAGGTAAAGTTACGAGGCAACTGCTCTTTCCTGTCAATGGGTCTTCCAGAGTGGATTCACGTACAGCCAACCGTCGCCCTGTAAGAAAATTAAGCAGAGTTTACAAACAAGATTTATAAATACTGGATCCATGTATGTCCATACAAAAGCTAAAATAAGACCAAACAAGAAGCCATCCCTGTCACCTTAAAATTCTCTGTTTAAAGAATTGACAAGTAATGTAGGCGGGAGGGAAAAAGTTACAAGGAGGAAGAGATGCAATGAGAAGATGCAAGAGATGCTGATTTAAATAGCAGCTAATGTAACAATTCCCTCAGTCTCATTTCCCCTCCACCTTTCCTCCAAGAAAGGAGAAAGATGAACTTGGTAAAATTCGTTTCCTTTCACACAGATGAAACCCAAGACTGTTTACAATGTCAATGCTTACTTACACTGGATAAATCTCCCTAGATTGTGCTCATTTTAGTATGCTAAGATTATAGGGGAAGTGAGTATGCAGAATTTGAGAAATAAGGGCTGGATTTTACAGAAAAACACATCACTTTATGTGCCTAACATTAGGCACCAAAAATCCAGATCAAAATCAATCTGAAGTGAACAAGTTCACAACATAGACATGGAAAAGCCCACTGCTCTCCTTCAAGAGCCAGACTCTGTCAAAAAGAAAATTTAAGCAATCAGTGGTACATAACAACACCAGCCCATGACAAAATCCGCAGACATTCACTTGTTCCCTGTGCAGGAACTTGCTAAAGGTCTCTAAACCAAGAGATTCCAAGTACCTCTTTGGCAAAGTATTTGGGTTTCCAGGGAGTTGTGAGCGCCGCTCGCTGCCTCTCCTCTGCTCGCTGTCTCTCTTCCAGGCGGTGCTTGTGCTCCGTGGCGGCATCGATGTTCCCCTCCTTCAGAGAGCTGGTGACGTGCTGCCACAGGCGCCTGCCCAGGGAGAAGGAGCACAAGGGAGGGTGAGAACAGCCCATGGCACAGCCCATGCTGCAGGACACCAGACTGGTGAGCAGCAGGCTGAGGCCACGCTATCCATGCTGGTTTTCCAAGTCCCACAGCTTGGGATAACCATCATTCTCCTAGGATATTCATCACATTTGTGGATCAGATTTTCAGATTCACTCAGCTCCCAGTATTTTGCAGTGCAATATTCTCAGCAGACTGTTTATATTCTCTTCACCACCTGAGCTTTTTTTCTCAAAGCAGGCAGTTTTATTTCTACCATTTCTAGTTCACATTCCTTACTGATGTTCCTCCACCCCACAAATAACACGCGTTTAATTCTGCATTTTTTTGCAGGTACATTTTTGAATTATAAGGGAGTGTCAGCCAAAACCCAAGAGTGCACTGAGTGGTCCAACGAGGTCACTAACAGAGGAACTGATTCTAGGGAGCCCCTCTAGGTCTGTGCTCTGTATTCCCAGTTACAATATTTACCAGCACAGAGCTACACACTTCTCACACAGCTGACCACACTCAGATACAGTGCCTTATATCAGCCTAGCAGAAGTTTTGCCCAAAAAAGCACTGAGAAAAACCCTCATAAAATGGTTTGGGTTGGAAGAGACCTTAAAGATCCTCTAGTTCCACCCTCCCTGCCATGGGCAGGGACATCTCCCACTAGACCAGGCTGCTCAGAGCCCCATCCAACCTGGCCTTAGACACTGCCCCGGACGAGGCACCCACACCTTCTGGGCAATCTGTTCCAGTGCCTCACCACCCTCACAGTAAAGAATTTCTTCCTAATATCTAATCCAAACTGCTCTCTGTCTGAAACCAACCATAGCTTTCACATCTGTCCAGGGCTGTTTAAATGAGATTTTGTTCACAATGTGATAAACTGCAGATCCTGCAGATCCACTGGATGGATGCAATTTGCTGACTAGTACCTAAAAAACACAATAAATACACTGCAAAGCTACTGGTTTCCTTATTTACTACAATCTTTATGTTCCACACTACAGGGGAAAAATGAGTTTGTGGATAAGCAAGTGGTCTAGAAAGCAGACAAATTGTATCTGACCCTGCACAATGACTCAAGACACCTTTGTAAAATAAAAAGACATTTACAGATAATAAAATGTAGTTTAACTCATATTTTTAAATCCTTCAATAAAATGTTCCTAAATTCAGTTAAAGTATTGATTTTTCTGAAGATAAACATCAACAGTTATTGACAGTGAATACAGAACAGGTTTTTTTCTAATGTACCTAGCCAGAGTTAGGCACATGATGTAGGGGCCAAGAGCCTCAAAACCACCTGTACATGTATCTTTCTATCTCATACTGCCTCACATTTTATATATGTTTATACAAATATATATTCTAAAATATATAAAACATGAAGCACCAGTTTCAATGATATATATACATATAATACATATAACAGTTTGAATTGCTTGCAACAAACTGACTGATTTGCCTACTATGTTGCAATCACTCCAAGAAGCAGGTGAAAACACTGCATTACCATTTTCCAGATGCTCATTAAAACAAATACAGGCATTTTACCCAAAATTTACAAAATTTATGTACTCATCATTACAGTATAATTTATGCTCCAAGAAACCAGTACACAGCCTCAGCTCTCTGTGCCCAGATTTCTGTGCTGTAGGAAGCAAGGAATTTTTGAACCACAGTACTCAAACCTGCCGTTGGCTTCCCTGCTCTGTTCCCACCCAAAGTTCAGGACAGCACTGCAAAGCCTCTGCCATTACCTCGATTCCAGTGGCCCTTGGTTTGCTATGGGCCTGATCTTTTTCCTGATAACAGGCAGTTTGGTGGTGTCAATCACTTTGGTGTCTCCATTGCTGTAAGTGAATTCCAGGGTGCCATTCCATTCTCCCTGTGCCTTGCACACAATGGTGTTTGTTGGATTGTGCTTCACTTCAGCTGTAACCCTGATTCAAGGGGGAAGGAAAAACAGACAACAGAAATAACTGGTACCATTTATTATCAGCACATGAAAGCACTACCTTGCTAAGGGTGCAAGCAGCTTTCTACCTCCACAAATCAATTATTCAAGCAAAGTAGTGATGCTGCCTCCAAAAAAGGAAGACTCATCCCAGGAAAGCTCTTCTAACACAGCAACAACTTTGGGATGACATTCTAGCTAAGTACAGTAGTAACCCAACTTAAAATTGTGATACTCAGCTCAAGCTCAGACCAAATGCTTACCTCAGCAGCCTGAGAAATAATCCCTGACATTCATGTGACATTTTCAATACATGACACTTTCATGCCTGAACATAATGCTGTCAGAGACCCATGTCAAAAACTTGGGGTATCTCTGTTTTCTTCTTTAGCTCTGCAAGTTCACTTCTCAACTGCTGAGAGGCAATGATTAAAGCCACCTCACCAGTCAAAGAACTGGTCTGAGAGTGAACAAAATATACAGGTAGGACTGGAAAACTGAAATGCAGGGAGAAGTTTTGTGAATGTGTCCATGAGCATGCACACATGTGCATTAGAAAGCCATGTAAAGTAATGTGTAAACTCAATTTTTTAATTATTGAAGTAACACAGCACAACTTCCCCAAATTTTTACTCACCCTGATGGCACCAATTATTAATCTACAACTTTTAAAGAAAAACCCAGTCAAAACAGCCCCATGTGAACATTTACCTGAACACAACATTGAAATCTGAAATAAAACAGAGGTAACCATGCAAAGCACAGTCTCCTCTGGACACTGCAACAGTCCACAGCAGAACAAGAAAGGGATCCGATGTTAATGACTGGGACATCAACCTGAGCATGGAAGCAAGACAGGAGGCTGTCCTGCACAGTGCCTCTTTGCACCCTTAGTAAAGGGGAACCAAAGAAGGCAAATAACATTTTCACCATCTGGAATTTCAGTGCAAAGGTGGGAGTCCCCAGTAGGGAGCTACCACTATGGGCAGTGACACTTCTGCTTCTCTCCTCTTTTCAGGAGCTCCACCTGGAACACCAGTTCATCTACAAGACTCACACAGAAGCAGCAGCTGGGGTAGCAGAAATATTGCCTTTTCTACGTGCATTTTTCTGATACTACACTTACAGCAACTTTTACAAGCAACAAAGCCTGGAGAGATTCATTCACTTTATTTTAATGAGAGAAATACATCCAATTCAGTTAAACAACATAATATGTATTGCTACAATAAACTGCCCTAGAGCTTTAAGTCATCTCCAGCACTAATAGGAAAAGAACTTCAGCTATCTGTCTATGAAAAATACTGCAACATAAGAACTGAGCAGATGCCCCAGAGCCTTTCTCCTGAAATCCAGCAGCAGGTAAACAAGAGTAAGACAGTAATTGCTGTACCTGTGGACCTTCCCTCCATAGAAAGGCTTGGTGTGGAAGGTGACCGTGGCAGAATAGCCCGTTCTGGCACAGTTGATGTTGACTTTCCCTCCAAGCTCCACCCACGGGATGGTAAGGATTGAGCGAGCGTAGGCACTGGGCAGGGTGAAGACATACTCCTCTTCGTGTTCCAGCAAGTGAAGAACACCTGCGCAGGAAGAGGAGAAAGCGAGGTGATAAAGGGTGCACTGATAAGATCTGATGGTCACTGACCAATTACCACCATCAAAATGCACATCCACGGAGAGCACATGCAGCTCTCCTTGAAGGAGGGCACTGTCTGCTAAGAAACTGCTCTCTGGAACAAGTTTTCTCCAACAGGCATTTTCAAAAGCACCCCACTTGACTGTGTACCCTGTGGTCCTGCATGCTATCAAACAATTTTTCAGAAAATCTGACTGGATTCCTTACTTTGTATTACTGTTAAAAGCTGGACAAACATAGAATGTCCACCTAAAAAGCCATACTGAAAATTCAGATGCTCTCTCAGTGTTATATAACATCCCTCCAGAAAAAATATGGGCATGGCTAAAGGACTGTTCACTTCTCCATTCAGTTAGAAACAGCCACGTCCTCCACTAATTTCCTCTTGATGCTGTGACAGGCTCTAAGTCTCTGTGGGTACAATAAGAAAACATGAAATCTACAAATTTCCCATTAACTTTGCTCCCTAATTTCCAAATGCCTGGTTTCTCACACAGGCTTTGAAAAAATCTTGCATAATCAAAGAGGTGCCCAGCAGGGCCACTGCTCTACTAGCACCAAGTCCAATGTCTCTACCAGGCAGAGAAAATTACTGGTAATTCCATCTCTTTCTGTAAAAGTCCCTCTACCCTCAGCACCATGAGGCTGTAACTAAAAACAACACACAACAGCAGCAGTTTTTCAACATTACTTGGAAGTTGCACAAAGAAAGTTGCTTTCCTGATCAGACCTTTGCAGCTTCCCCCAGGGCTAAGGATACAACTCTACCCCCATAAAAACTGTAGTTTGGTCTTCAGGATAACAGGACATAAGAGCAGGAAAAGAGCACCATAAACCTCGCACGCAAAATTAGATCATGCCAAATGTCTGCAGTGTATTTTTTATTAGAGTTTTACAGTCTTTTGTGTCCCATTTAGTAACTGCCTAAAGGCAAAAATGACAGCTTTGAAAATATTTTTTCACAACAGGGACTGAAAATAACCTATCACAGGAAGAACTCAGAACACAGAAATATTTGGGGAAAAAAAAGAAAGGAAAGCTATTTTCACACAGTAATAGTATCTGTTTAGTAGCAGGATAAGCTTGGGCCCATTTGCCTTCACCCTGGGGCAGGCAGGGGAAGAACACACTGATAGTGGTATTGATTAATCTATCTGTTTAAGGGAATACTGACACTATTTTTCAAAGTGATCTGACATTTAATGATGAAAAAGCACTAAATAGGAACATAACACTACTGCTGCCAATGTGAATATATGCCTTTAACACTGCATGGAAAAAACAAACTTAAATTAAAACACACTCAAAATTAAAAGCACAGAGCTCTAAGAGAGCCCTGATCTTGAATATTGGCTCCAGCTAACAAAACTAAATACAGGCACAGGAAACTCTGCAATTTGTCACTTCCGCCTTCTGAAGCTATTTCACAGGAAAACGTTTGCAAACCAGAGCATCTTCATGCAGTTGTTCTCAGAACCTCTGCAACCTCAGCCTCCCAGCAGCGACACAGCCGGCACGTCCACTCCAGCAGCTCTGACACAAGGAGCTGGGAGAGCAAAAACACAGAAAAGCCATGTCTTAAAAGGACCTTTAATCATTTTGTCTTGGCAAGCTACAAGTTCCTCGTGCCACGTGCTGAGCCCTCACCAGCAGGGAAAGGCCGGGAGGACACAGCCAGAACACAGACATGTTTTGCATCAAGCTTCCTTGGCTTCACACCTGCAGGGACATCCAAACTGAACACACTGCAGGAAGGCTGAACTACCCAACTCACCCTGGACATGCAGACAGGAATAACTTATACTCCAAAAACTACTCTGGTTAGCAAACTCATTAAATGGATGCTATAATAGCACTAAGTTAATAAAGAACAATTGTAGAATCACAGAATGGCCTGGGTTGGAAGGGACCCTAAAGATCATAGAATTTCAACCCCCCTGCCATGGGCAGGGACACCTTCCACCAGACCAGGCTGCTCAGAGCCCCATCCAACCTGGCCTTGAACACTTCCATGGATGGGGCACCCACAATTTCTTTGGGCAGCCTGTTCCAGTGCCTCAATACCCACACAGAAAAGAATTTTGTCCTAATATCTAACCTAAACCACCCTCATTCATTTTAAAGTCATTCCCCCTTTTCCTGTAGCTACATGCCCTTGTAAAAACCTCCGTACCTCTCCCTGATTCTCTTCTGATCACCACTGTATGTGATGTTCCTCATGTGAGAGGAAACTGGTATGATAAACAAAATTTCCTTATGGGTCAGTATAGGTTTGCCTCTGTCTCCCTGATGGGATCAAGAGCTTTTTCTCCCTGGTCAGGTGGGAGGGGCTCAGAGCTGCAGTGCTGCCAAGCACATTTAAAGTGGTGAGCAAACAGCAGCAGTGACCTTCAATGTAAATATTTAACCACCACAGCAGGTTAGATATTAAAAACTGAACCCAGCTCTCTTGGCAGTATTTTTAGCACCCAGTAGCATATTTTCTGAATTCCTTGAACACCTGAATAAATACATTTTTTAATGAAGCGCTATCTCACTAGAAATATGACTCCAGCTCCATAATTACAGTCTAAAAGAGATTAAAGGGCAGATCTGAAATACCCATGACTTGATAATACTTTTAGTATTAACCTGACTGTTTTGCAATTCTATTGTTCACAGAGCCCACATGCAAAACCTTGTTTAAATGAAGCACCACAAACACTGTGGCTGCACCAGCACATCTGAACAGAGACCTGTGTTCCCTTAGGGGAGAGGAAGCCAAAAATTACACTGAGATTCAACATTTGTAAGAGGTACCACAATTTGAAGTAACTCCCCACCCTGCCAAGTGTCAATCTTGAGAAATTAAAAGCCAATTAACTGAAAGCTAACAGTTACTTTAGAATGTGTCATTTTTACATCTGCTTATAATCATTACATTGCAACTGATCTTTAAAAACATCTGCTGGAAAATACACAAGCTATTTTTCTTCCTTCGCTTCCCTGATGTAAGGGATGATTCAAGTTTAGTTTGAAAATGGCTATAAGTAAATACACAGGAAAAGCTGCAGAATATTCTCCCATTTTTAGTTTTTTCCTCTCATATCAAAGA